>APFE030036128.1:362580-379187 GCA_000404065.3 Pinus taeda
ATCATTTTAAAGTGTTCTTAAAGCATGTTGAAGCCTTTAAAATCATTTTAAGTTGTTTTTTAAGCATTTTAAACTATTTTAAAAACATTTTAAAGAATTTTAAAGTCTTTTAAATTATTTTGTTAAAGCATTTTAATGTTTTTAAACATTTTAGAGCATTTTAATTGTTTTAGGGATTTAATAATTTAAAATTTTCTTAAAGCATTTTAAAGTATCTTTCTAAAGTATTTTAAGTTCGTTTTAAGGATTTTAAATCAGTTCTTAAAAATTGTAAATCATTTTAAAGTGTTTTTAAGCGATTTTAAATGTTTTTTACATTTTAAATTTATTCTAAGCATTTTAATTTGTTTTTTAAGCATTTTTAAGATTTTTTGAGATATGTAAACACATTTTAAAAGCATTTTCAGAAGAATGTTACAATGTTTTTTAAAGCACTTTAAATCATTTTCAAATTATGTTTCAATAGCTTTTAAAGCCAATTTAACATTTTAAAGTATTGTAAAGCATTTTAAAGTATTATGAATTATTTTTAAAGCCTTTTAAATTGTTTTTAAAACATTTAAGTTGTTTTAAAAACATTTTAAAACCATTTTAAAGTTCTTTAACACATTTTAAATTGTTTTTGAATTATTTTAAATAGTTTTAAAGCATTTTAAAATGTTTTTAGATCAATTTAAAGCATTTTAAATTACTTTTAAAGCATTTTAAATTTCTTTTAAAGCATTTTAAATTGTTTTTAAAGCATTTTATATAGTTTTTAAAACACTTTAAATCATCTTAAATTGTTTTTAAAGTATTTTCAATTGCTTTTAAAGCATTTTAAAAAAACATAATGCATTTTTTTAAAAGGATTTTTAAGGTATTTTAAAGCCCATTATAAAGCATTCTAAAGTATTTTAAAAGCATTCTAAGTATTTAAAGCATTTTTTTAAAGCATTTTTAAAATATTTCAAAGCCACTTTTAAATTGTTTTTAACATAGTTGAAGCATTTTAAATTGTTTTAGAGTATTTAAATCATTTTAAAAATGTTGTTTAAAGGATTTTAAAGTATTTTGAATTTTATACAGCACTTTAAAAGGCATTTAATTGTTTTTAAAAGCATTTTCATAATGCTTTTTTAAAGCATTTTAATTTTTTTAATTTATTTTTTTAAAATTCTTTAAGCATTTAAAACATTTTAACGTTTTTTAAAGCATTTTAATTTTTTTTTAAGTATTTTAAATAGTTTTAAATAATTTTAATTTTTTCAAAGCATTTTAAATTGTTTTAAAGCATTTTAAGAGGTTTTTAAAACAATTTTAAAGCATTTAAAGATATTTTAAAACTATTTTAAAGTATTCTAAAAGCATTTTAAATTGAATATAAAGCATTTTAGATTGTTTTTAACGCATTAGAGCATTTAAATTTTTTTAAGAGCATTTTAAATCATTTTAAATTGTTCTTAAAGCATTTTAAATTGTTTTTTAAGCATTGTAAAACATTTTACATTGTTGTTCAAGTATTTTAAAATATTTTTAAAGTTTTAAAAATGTTCTTAAAGCATTTTAAGATGTTTTTAAAGCATTTCAAAAGATTTTAAAGTTTTTTAAAACATTTTAAATAGTCTTTAAAGTATTTGAAATAGTCCTTAAAATATTTTAAATTGTTTTTAAAGCAGTTTAAGATATTCCAAAGCATTTTAGAGCATTTTAAAAACATTTTAAAGCAATTTAAAACCATTTTGAAGCATTTTAAAGTATTTTAAAAGCAATTTAAAGCATTTTAACGTATTTTAAAAACATTTTAAAGTATTTTAAAGAATTTTAAAATATGGTTTTTAAACAATTTAATTGTTTTTTTAACGCATTTTAGAAGCATTTTAAATCATTACATGTTTTCTTCAACATATTTTTAAGGCATTTTAAATTGTTTTTAAAGAATTTTTGAAATTATTTTCAAAGCATTTTGAATTGTTTTTAAAGCATTTTCAAAATGTTTTTTTTAAGCATTTTTTAAATTGTTTTAAAACATTTTAAATTGTTTTCAAGCATATTAATATTTATTTTCAAGCCTTTTAAAACAATTTTAAAACATTTTAAAGTATTTTAAAAGCGCTTTAAATTATTTGTTTTTTAACCTTTTAATTGTTTTTAAGCCCCTTTTTAAATTGTTTTAAACTATTTTTAAATTATTGTTTAGGATAATTTAAATTATTGTTAAGGCATTGTTAAAGCATTTTTTTAAAGTGTTCTTGAGGATTTTAAAATGTTTGGAAAGCATTTTTAATTGTTTTTAAAAGGCATTTTAAAGTTTTTACAATTGTTTTTTAAAGCATTTTAAAATTATTCTAAAGTTTTTTTAAATTTGTTTTGGGCATTTTAAATCGTTCCTAAAGTGCATGTTATCATTTAAAAATGTTTTTAAAGCATTCTAGATGTTTTTAAAAACTTTTAAGCATTTTAAAAACATTTTAAAACAATTTTAAAAGCATTTTAAAGGCAATTTTAAAACATTTAAAAGTATTTTAAAAGATTTAAAAACATTTTTAAAGATTTTAAGTTTTTTAAATTGTTTTTTAAGTATTTTAAATAGTTTGTAAAGCATTTTGAATTGTTTTTAAAGCATTTTAAGATGTTTTTAAAATATTTTAAAGCTTTTTGAAGTGTTTTAAAGCATTTGAAATTGTTTTTAAAGTATGTTAAATAGTTTTTAAAGAATTTTAAATTATTTTAAAAGCATTTTAAATTGCTTTAAAAGAATTTTAAGATGTTTTAAAAACATTTTAAACCATTTTCAAAGCATTTCAAAGCATTTTAAAGTATTTTAAAAGTATTTTAGATTATTTTAAAGCATTTAAGATTATTTTTAAAGCATTTTAAATTGTTTTTAAAGCATTTTGAATGGTTGTTTCTGCATTTTAGACCATTTTAAATCATTTTAAATTGTTCTTAAAGCATTTAAATTATTTTTAAAAGTAATTGTTAAAGCATCTTAAATTGTTTTTATGCATTTTAAAGTTTTTTTTTTAAAGCCCTTTAAATTGTTTTAAATAGCCTTTTTAAATTTTTTTAAGCATTTTTAAAATTGTTTTAAGCTTTTAATTGTTTTTAAGTATTTAGAGCATTTTAAATTGTTCTTTAAAAGTTATTTTTAAATCATTTTAAATTGTTTAAAAAGCATTGTAAAAACATTTAAAATGCTTTTAAGGCATTTTAAAATATTTTTAAAGAATTTTAAATGGTTTTTAATATTTTTTAAAATGTTTTAAAAGAAATCTTTAAGATGTTTTTTAAAGCATTTTTAAAAACTTTAAAAAGAATTTAAAGCATTTTAAAAATTTTTAAAATCATTTAAAATTGTTTTGAAGGCATTTTGAATAGTTTTTAAAGCATTGTAAATTATTTTTGAAGCATTACAAAAAATGTTTTAAAAAATGTTTTTAAAGCATTTAAACATGTTTTTAAAGCATTTTAAAATATCTTAAAACTATTTTAAAGCATTTCAAGATGTTTCCAAAGCATTTAAAGATGTTTTTAAAGCATTTTAAACTGTTTTTAAAGCATTTTAAGATGATTTAAAGCATTTCATAGCATTTTAAAAACATTTTAAAGCATTTTAGTAGCATTTTATAAGCATTTTAATGTATTTTAAAGCATTTCAAACTATTTTATAAGCATTTTAAAGCATTTTTAATTATTTTTAGAGCATTTTTAATTGTTTTTAACACATTCTAGAGCATTTTAATTTTTTTTAAGAGAATTTTAAATTGTTTTTAAAGCATTATAAATCATTTTAAATTGTTTTTAAATCATTGTAAAATATTTTAAAAGCATTTTAAATTGTTCTGAAAGTATTTTAAATTGTTTTTAATACCTTTATAAATGTTTTTAAAGCATTTAAAAATGTTTTTAAAGCATTTAAAAATGTTTTTAAAGCATTTTAAATTGTTTTCAAAGCATTTTAAGATGTTTTTTTTGCCACATTTTGGAGCATTTTAAATCATTTTAAATTGTTTTTAAAGCATTGTTGTAAAACCACTCCCTTTACTACTAAATTATTGTAACCTAAGCTAAGTTAAAGCTAGGTGTGATATCCTCCCTTGTGTGTTAAATGTTGTAAACCTAAGTCGAGGAAAGATAGGTTTGGTACCCTCCTTTGTGGGTTAAACTATTCAAAATCTAAGCTGAGGAAAGCTAGGTGATATGTAATATGAAAATCAAATGTGTTATTAAATAATTAATAGAATAAATCACTTGGAGGGTGGATCACCAAGAGAGAGGAGATGCTTGCCAAATCCCATGAGGAATGGGATAGAGATGAATCTTTCATGATTAAGCTTCTAGATGTGATTCTTATAAGCTTGGATGGCTTGGATATCCATTGGATGGATGGGAGATAAAGATCCATCGGACATAAAATCTTTGCGGGAGATAAAGGCAAGATTTTATGTGGAAAAGTTCTGTGGGAGATAAAGCCACTTTTCCGGATAAGACCTAAGCAAATGGAAAAATCCATAAAGAGGGACATAGCTAATGGTAACTAAATCACAAAAGAAGGTATTAAATACCCAGTGAAACAATCAATTTAGGACAGTTGATCATTGGCAAGATCTTCTGCTTGGGGGGGATTAGAGGTGATTCATGGCTGGGTGGTGGTGCTCCTTCCTCCAAGTGAGATTTAGTTGGTGTTATTTGCATGAAATGGTTTTATGTTGACTCTTACTCTCCCTCTCTATCTCTCTCTCGGTTACGATTTCCAGTTTGTTTATGAGAATATTTTCACCAATTCTTGTTATTGTTCTAGTTTTTCTATGAGATGATTTCCCAAGTTTCCTCACCATGAGAAGGTCGTGTGAATTAGATAGGTTTATGTAATAGTAGACCTAATGGTGTCTTCCTCTACTCTGATGATATTCTCTCACATGGTATGGATTCTCTATTAATCCTTACTCGTTATGAAAGTAAAAAAGTTAGTCCAGATATGTTGATGGTTGATTTCTTATCCCTACATCAATTCTTATCTTTGAAATGATTAACCCATGAGGCCCAATTGTATAGATAAGGTATTATCTATGTCTTATGTATGTGAAATTTAATGTGAATGAGAAATGGTGGTATCATGGTAATTAGTTGTTGGTACTGGTGTCACCACTTTAGATTTCTCATGATCGATTTGCATGTGGCTTCTAGTGTGAAGTTATCAGTAGAAGTACATTAAATGAATTGACATTTTTAGTACCCATGCAAGGTAGCATAATGAACATACTTAAATTACCTATGCTAATGGGTTATTATGAATGTGATGGCAGTATTATACATATGACTTATTTTACATCTAAGAATAGAGTTAATAGTGGAAGCAATATGGGTTATGTTGAGATTATGTATGAGTATGTGAAGTGGATTTGGATTTTGTGGATTCTCTAATTGATCGTATTACGTCCACTATAAAGATATGGTATGCTCATAATGCTCTAAAGTAATATCTTTTTATGCAAACTCACCAATTGAGGAATATGTATCCTATTTTATGACTAATGGGTTAAGTATATGTATTGCATGTATAACTAGTATGCATGGGAATGAAAGACTTGTCAATAACATTAGAATGATCATGAAATTAAAGTCCACTAGTGTTGGTGAAGATTTCCTGTGAATGAATCCAAAATTTTAAATTTATGGGTCTTGGAGGCTAAATTATCGGGTAGGCTAAGGAGGTTCATTAAAAATGGTATCAGGGCCAAGTTCAAAACTTGCGGCCTATGGGCCAATACACCTCTGTAGGATATGAAAAAGTTCAAGCCCTAATTTGGCCTCACTACTAAAAGTGTATTAGAGAGTCTAGTATAAGTGTCAAATCTACAATAATTCTTCAAGATTGAATCTAAATATAAAAAATATTTTAGTTAAAGGAATATGGAGCACATATGCACAATTCTTGCTGCATGCATCATGAATAATGAAGAAGAGGCATTTATGTTAAAACTGGAATATTCTTTGAGGGGATATTAATTATTTCTATTCCTAATTACTGTATATGTATGAGCAACAAAATTGTTGACTATAGCCTCGTACAATAACAAATTGTTGGGTAAGAGCAGGGATATTAGATAGTGTTGATGAGAGAGTTATGAATAAACCCGGTTGCACATTGGTTAGCACTCAGCAGATCGTAGGTCATCTAGGTGTGCTATTATGAATACCGAAGATGGAAATTGAAAATGGTCAAATGCCATGTCGATGGACAGATTGGGTACTCCTCCTAATTGGTGGATGAAACCCTTCCTTGTGGGTGTACTTCACACTTGGCCTTAATGCATCGTTGACTATTATTAACTCATAATCTAGTTGTTCATCAATGTTCGACTATGCTCAAGATGCAGTTCAAGGTGAGAAGGGGTTGCTTTGAGTATAACATTGAACAATGCCTCTGCTCTCACATAGATGGCGATGGCTTGGACCATTGTTACCCAATCCGAATTATTGGATGATAGTATTTTTTTCGCATGGGTTGTAGAGATTGATAGCTATGAAAATGTCGACTATATCACCTAGTTTGAAACCTTGGAAATATGCACAGCCACCAATATCTTGTGCGCAGTTCTGAATTACTATCTCTTGCATTAAAGTTGATGATGCATAAATTAACTTACTATTGCCCCAGAGGGGAATCAATTCCTCTCTAAGTCGGCCATAAAAGATGAAGTAAGGAATAGGTTTTCCTACCACTAATGGTTAAATGGAGTCTCACCCGCGAATCCTACTCCGTATCAACTAGAAGTTTCACTAATATGCTATTGGCCTGGGGAAAAACAAAACAACGCTTGTAATTTTAAGGAATTCTTTAAAAAAATTCCAAGCAGCAGTATCGTTAAAAGCACGAATTTAAGAGTTAAAATCAATAGAAATACGTGTGATTGATGCGATGGTCATTATCCTTGGGTGAAACTTTATTCCCCACTTGCTGTTGAAGTAGCATTTTACTGGGACATGGTGGAATCACCATAAGGTTTTTATTTCTTTCCAGCTAAATTGCCCTCTGTCTACTGAATTGTTAGCTAAAGGCTATCCACTGATAATGATTAGCCCCTAGTTTCCAATAATAAAAACAAAAAAGATAATGCCAAATAGACTCAGAAAAACACAACGCAAAAGCTCGGCTGTAAAACACAACGAAACCACAAATATTGCTATTTCCACTATGCCACAGATGGTTACAAATAGTAGTTACCATCAACATGTCAAGATGGATGTGTTTGGAGTAATTTTTGCATCCCAAAAAATTCGTGAGCATTGTTTCCTAGATTGTCTGGAAGAACCTATTCACTAGGTGAAAAGGATAGGATGAGATGACGATCCATAAAATGTTATCTTACCCCAACAATAACAATGAGCAGGATAGGCTAAAGTCCGAAAGCAAAGATAATGATTATTCCCACTATATCTGTAAAGATTGCACCACATTAAATAAACAGATTTGGTATTGAATGAATTACCTTGCTCTATAGCTGAGAGTGTCAAAAATCGAGTTCTGTAGTTGTTTAAGAGTGTTGAAACCAAGTTATGTAGTGGTTAAAGCAGTGGACGGCTCCAAAAATGACTGAGAAAGTTTGGTCTCGAAGACCCCATTATGATCTTTGGACATCATAGTTTGATGATTATGTATACGTGGACCACGTGTTGAAAAAACTTATTCTGAAATCGTGGGCCATGGAGGATTTGAAGTTATCTGCAAACTCTCTACGTATACAAGAGAAAATGCACAGTACGTGCTTTGAATGTAATTGTTGTAGAAAATGAAAGAGATTGATGTCCTTGCTGTGACGAATACGTAGAATCTGCAGCCAGATTACTTCCCTTCTTAGAGATATTAAAACCTAAAGTGTAAGTATATATATATATATATATATTTTGTTTTTTTTGGTTATTTTGTTATTTGTTTTTTTTTTGTTTTTTTCCAATTGATGTATAGTAAATGTATGATGAATACTATTTATATCCTATGTTGTTTCTTATCATTTCAGTTTGTGTTAGAGGTTTTTAAGAAACAACATTTACCGACTTGATTTTAAGTAAGTATACCAATACATATAAATAGATTTGTGGGGCTAACGCATCTCCTACTACCATGAGGTGTTCTAAGTTTGACACATTTAAACAGTCCAAAACATTGACTTGACCATTGTTGTACTACGCTTTGAGTCACATGCAATTAGGGATACCTCCTCCTTGTGCAGTTTGAAGCGATGACTTTCAAACAAACTCATGGACTTTTCCTTATGGATTTTCATACCTTTTTAAGGAAAAATTTAGTCTCTTCTTTGTTTATGAATCGATCTTCATTAACATATTTTTCGATATTTTTCGATAGAGAACATGTAGGCAGAGTCACTAAAATTCACCATTTGTTAATTTATCCACCATCAACGCAGTTTCTTTCTAAGCAAAGGCAGTTTTCTACCTACAATTATAGTTATTTTAGTGGGTTTCTTTCATATTAAAATTGTATAGTATATAATATTACGCTCACAACAAATACAATCAATCAAATATAAAATATATATATATATATATATATATATATCATCGTCAACCCTACAAAGACTTATTCATCTTAAAAAAGAATTAATGCCCAATTAGCTGCGTCTCTTTAAATTTTTATTTTTCATTAGTCAAATACGAATGAAAACGGGTTTTGTATTTACCGAGAGAGAAAGATCATGTACTTAATGTAAACCTCCTTTGGCAAAGTTGAAACTTTGCTAATTATAGCCTTTAAATTATGAAATAGGTATGTGGGTTATGTTGTATCAATATGTTACTAGATTTCACCAACATAGTGTAGTAATGGCTATGCAAAATATGCAAAAATTGATTTTTCAATCTATAACTATTCACCCGGGAAAGAAAGAAAAAAGTGAAAAGAATTTAGTGGAATTAATAATTAAATCTAACTATCCACCAGGGAAAGAAAGAAAAAAGTGAAATGAAGTTAATAGAATTAACTAAATTAAATGTACAAATTAATGTAGTATGTACAAATTATTTTTTTACATTACTAATACTTAGGTCAGTTAAAAATGTGAGTTTAATTCAATTACAAAACTTGTTTTAATGAAAAACCATGGAAATTTAAAACTTCCTTAGGTTCATCTTTCTCAAAATGTTAATGTATATGTGAATTTTGGTTCAGGTATACAATTGCATTTTGTGTAAATGGTAATTTATATGAGGGTGTGTGGATGGGCTAGGAAGGTGATCATGCAAGTAACAAGAAAGTCGTGAACATCTCATTTTTTTTGAATTATGAGATCAGGTTGGGATAAAGAAACTTATGAAGCAAGAAATTTATGAAGTATAGTTTCACAAGTAAGCAAGTGCAATCTGAAAGGAAAAAAATAAAATAATAATAATAAATTAACCAAGGTATGGTAAAGCATGTAAAACATGTTTTCTAAAAATGTTTTCTTTGTGGTTAATTCTACATAAAACACTATGAATGAATTCATTAATTGTTTAATCGTATATTGCAAATTAGAATTGTTGAGGTTCGTGCAGCATAGATGTTAATTTTTTTGACAAGACTTGGAAATTATATATGGGAAAAGTCGTTTGCATGTGGTTGAGAAAATAACTTCTCATTTGGAAATATGTAGAAGAGTTAAATCCTTATGTATAATGATTTCTGAGGAAATTTTCTACCTGCAAAATTTGGTTATTTTGTTGGGTTGATTTTTCATGTAATTCTCCAAAATAGTCATGCTTGAGCATGTGAAGATTGTGGTATCAAAAGTGAAGGAAAAATACATATTCCTGCATGATAGCATTTAATTGTACATAAAAGGAAGCTTGAGCAAAATTGGTATTGTGAATGACGAAGAGATTTAAACAGTGATTGGTACAATTACGGTATAGATACATGGCTAAATAAAATCACCTAACCCTAGAAAATAAGAATAGATAAAGAAAACCATGGTTGTATCATTTTTGAATTGTTGTGTAATGATACATATACCCATGCCTTGTCATGGATAGTTTACAGGTTGTCACCGTGGTCTTGTTAAATAATCATTAAGATAAACATGTTGGAGAGGAACATGCTTAATATCCATGCATATTAATGAGTTATATGAATCTACAATGCAAGCACATGTGTTTGTAGTATTATAGACTTGTAAGAATATTGTACTATCAAATGGTATAATAGTAATGAGTCATATGAATCTTCCATGTAAGCACTTTATCATGAATTCTAGTATTTATAGTCTCTTACTTGTTGAAAATTCATTGCTCAATAATCATAAAGGTATCGGTTACCCCAATGCCTATTAAAGGGGAGTATGTTATGTAGAAGGAAAAAGTGTGATGAACCTAATATTTGTATTGGTAAAATAGGGTGGATTTGTTATTGTGTTGTGACAGACTATGTGTTGAGAAAGGATTGGTGGGTTGTGATTTGTAGAATCAATGTTATGCTGCTATCAATGCTTACAAATATGCATAGCATGTAAAAATTTGGTTTTTCCTAAATTCAGGGGATTTGAACTATATTGAAGTTATATATTGATAGAATACATGCTTGAGCTGATATATGCCAACAGTAAATAGGAAAAGTATGTGTGACTATGTTAAGAGTCATGCTGGACAAAGAAATTGAAGGTTATTAATCTTACTAACAGGAAAAATCCTATAACCAGAAATGTTATAGCAGGCAATATGAAGAAATTACCTTAAGAATAATGTTGTTCGATTTTGTTAAAATTAATAACAAGTAATGGATATGGGTGGAAGATATAATTACTTGAGTGGCATACTTACATATGTTGCCTTCATGAATGCAAGAATCAAAATTCTCATAAAACTAGACGATGATCTGATCAGAGATTAAACTATGGTCATCATGCTATAAAAACAACTTATAAATGGTATAATTGCTATGAAAGTATTTTACCAAGGTAAAGGATAGTGAGAACATGTTATAGTATAAGGCTATATAATCTGAAAAAATTGTGATTCAAATTAATCTTTTGATTAATACATCTACATACAATCTGATTTGTTCTTTGATTGGAAGAAAGTATGATTAAGGGGAAATTTAACTTAAACAGATTTCCAGAACATATTCATCTTTTGAGGGATATGCATAATAGAACTTACAAGTATCCTTATAAGTATAGAATTTGTACCAAGTAATTTTGAGAGATTCTCTTCTTGGATTTCATTGATAAGGTGTCTGGACAACATAAGGAAATGTTGCGTGATTCAAACAAGAATTTATAAAATAGATAATTCATATTTTGGTAAAGGATGATTTAATGTTAAGGACGAGCTAACATGTAAATACCCTGAGATCATAAACACTTACCACTACAAGGAGTGTAGGATTGAAAGTAGTAAAAACTTTCATGCATAAATACACTGAATTATACATGGCCAAAAGGTTGTTGAGGCATAAAAAGAGAAAAAGTAAAACATACGAGGTGAATTAATGATCTGGTGAATATTAAACTTCAACAGCCATGAGTTAATAGTCAACCTTAGAAAATTAAGAAGAAGGTATGGTTAAGATGAAAATATGCATGAATCCAATAATATGCAATTAATATTGTAACCACATGACATTTGGAATTGATTGACACATGACATAAAAACTCTGTTAATTACATAGATGAACCATGATAAATGAATTTTGGTATAATACTAACATGGTGAAAAAATTATGTGGATATATTTTATGAAATGCAGGTGATACCATGAGGATGGTATTATAGGTTGTACCACAGTTGGACTATCGACAACAGTACATATGGTACCATATGACTACATATGCTTCAAGGTTGAAAAATGAAAGGTGTATTGGTGTGTATAACATACCTTGTGTGCAGGTATGTAGTAGTCATTGGATGGATGTCTGGCCAGGTAAACAAACCTGGAGGTTACCCAGAAGAAGGAAAGTATGTTTGGTATAAGTAACTATGGTTAATCACACTTTGATTGATAATACTATATATATATATAGTATATACTATTTATACTATATACTACTTATATATATATATAATATATATATGTAAAAACAAATTTTATGACCTTATAGGCATATAAATAGGGAAAATATGCTAATAATGTATTGTTGCAAGAGTGTCAAGAAGAAGTTTTGACAAGACACAAAGCTTAAGAATGCAAGCAGAGAACATGCATTCTTCAAATAAAACTAAGATAGGAAAATAGTGCTTTATACACTATTAAGAAACAAATTATGATATTTATCATAGTTAAACTTTGCATCAATAAATTCTCACAATTGGTTTGAAAAAAAATGTGTGAAAATAGCTATGGAAGGAGAGATGCTCGGAGCATTCCTTGTGACCGATGTACATCAGAGAAAAAGAAATTTCATCAGATGGCAAAGCCATGAGAGCTGTTGATTCATAAACCAACTACCTATGAACGAGAACATGATGCAGTGATACATCGAGGACAATGTAAAATTTAAAAGGGGGAGTATGTAACACCCCTCCCTTGTGGAATAAATTATTGTAAACCTAAGATAAGTTAAAGTTATGTGTAATATCATCACTTGTGTGTTAAATATTGTAAACCTAAGCTGAGGAAAGCTAGGTTTGATACCCTCCTTTCTAGGTTAAACTATTCAAAACCTAAGCTGAGGAAAGCTAGGTGATATGTAATATGAAAATCAAATGTGTTATTAAATAATTAATAGAATAAATCACTTGGAGGGTGGATCACCAAGAGAGAGGAGATGCTTGCCAAATCCCATGAGGAATGGGATAGAGATGAATCTTTCATGATTAAGCTTCTAGATGTGATTCTAGATAAGCTTGGATGGATTGGATATCCATCGGACAAATGGGAGATAAAGATCCATTGGACATAAAAGATTTGCGGGGAGATAAAGGCAAGATTTTATGTGGAAAAGTGTCGTGGGAGATAAAGATGAGATTTTCCGGATAAGACCTAGGAAAATGGAAAAATCCATAAAGCGGGACGCCACTAATGGTAACTAAATCTTGAAAGAGGGTATTAAATACCCAGTGCATCGATCAATTGAGGACAGTTGATCATTGGCAAGATCTTTGTCTCGGGGGGAATTCGAGGTGATTCATGGTTGGGTGGTGGTGCTCCTCCTTTAAGTGAGATTTATTTGGTGTTATTTGCATGAATTGGTTGTATCTTGACTCTTACTCTCTCCGTCTCTCTTGGTTATGTTTCCAGTTTTTTTTATGAGAATATTTTCACTAGTTTCTATTATTGTTCCAGTTTTTCTATGAGATGATTTCCCAAGTTTCCTCGCCATGAGAAGGTCGTGTGAATTACATATGTTTATATAATAATAGACCTAATGGTGTCTTCCTCTACTCTGATGAGATTCTCTCACATGGTATGGATTCTATATTAATCCTTACTAGTTATGAAAATAAAACAGTTAGTCCAGATATGTCGATGGTCAATCTCTAATCCCTACATTAGTTCCTATTGTTGAAATGATTAAACCATGAAGCTCAGTTGCATAGATAAGGTATTATCTGTGTCTTATGTATGTGAACTTTAATGTGTATGAGAAATGGTGGTATCATGGTAATTAGTTGTTGGTACTGGTGTCACCACTTTAGATTTCTCATGATCGACTTGCATGTGGCTTCTAGTGTAAAGTTATCAGTAGAAGTACATTAAATGAATTGACAGTTTTAGTACCCATGCAGGGTAGCATAATGAACATACTTAAATTACTTGTGTTAATGGGTTACTATGAATGTGATGGAAATATTATACATATGACCTATTTTACATCTAATAATAGATTTAATAGTGGAAGCAATATGGGTTATGTTGAGACTATGGATGAATATGTGAGGTGGCTATGGATTCTGTGGATTCTCTAACTGATCGTATTACATCCACTACAGAGATATGGTATGCTCATAATGCTCTAAAGTAATATCTGTTTATGCAAACTCACCAATTGAGGAATATGTATCCTATTTTATGACTAATGGGTTAAGTATCTGTATTGCATGTATAACTAGTATGCATGGGAATGAAAGACCCATCAATAACATTACAATGATCATGAAATTAATGTCCACTAGTGTTGGTGAAGATTTACCCATATATGTTTATAGGATTCCTACCATCATAAGTTTAATGGTTGATCACGTGCATCCAAGATGTTAACAAATCTAAGGTTCCATATAAGAGAACCAATAAAACAATTAAAAGATTGCACTATGGCCTAACAGTAATATGGCTGAGGTAATTTTAGAAGACAAGTTCTGCAAGGAGGGGTAAAGTTTTAACTGTGAATGAATCCAAAATTTTAAATTTGTGGGTCTTGGAAGCTAAATTCCTGGGTAGGCTAAGGAGGTTCATTACAATTGTAAAGCATTTTAAAATGTTTTTAAAGCAATTTAAAATGTTTTTCAAGCATTTTAAATTGTTTTTAAAGCATTTTGAAATATTTTTAAAGCATTTTAAATTGTTTTTAAAGCATTTTAAGATGTTTTAAAAGCATTTCAAATTGTTTTTAGAGTATTTTAAATAGTTTTTAAAGCATTTAAAGATGTTCTTACAACATTTTACAGCATTTCAAAGTTTTTAAAGTATGTTTAAATCTATTTATTTTAAAGTTATTTTAAATAGTTTTAGAATTTATCAAGCATTTTAACAATTGTTTAAAGCATTTTAATTATTTTTTAACGCAATTGTAGACATTTTCAATTGTTTCTAGAGCATTTTAAATCATTGTAGATGTTTTTAAAACATGAAATTGTTTTTTAAAGTCATGTTTAATTATTTTTAAAGCATTTTAAAACATAGATTTTAAATTGTTTTTAAGCATTTTTTTTTAAATGTTTTAACAGTATTTTAAGCATTTTTAAAAGTTTTTAAAGTTATTGTAAAGCATTTAAAATGTTTTTAAATTTTTAAAGCATTTTAAAAACACCTAGCATTTTAAAGATTTTAAAGGAATTTTAAAGTGTTTATACATGCATTTTAGAGCATTTAATCATTTTAATTTTCTTAAGCATTTTAAATTGTTTTCAAGGGCATTGAAAGCATTTTAAATTGTTTTTTAAAGCATTTTAAGATGTTTTTTAAAAGATTTAAAAGTTTTAAAGCATTTTAAGCATTTTAAAGTATTTTAAAGTATTTTAAATCCTTTTTAAAACATTCTAGAATTTTTTGTTAAAGAATTTTCAATGTATAAGCATTTAAAGTATTTTTAATTATTTTTACAGCATTGAATTGTTTTTAAAATATTTAATATTTGAAGCATTTAAAGTTTTTAAAGCATTTTTAAATTGATTTAAGGTACTTTAAATCATTTTTAAAGCACTTTAAATCGTTTTTAAAGCATTTTAAATTGTTTTTAGAGCATTTTAAATTCTTTTAAAGCATTTTAAATTATTTTTAAAGCAATTTAAATTGTTTTTAAAGCATTTTAAGATGGTTTTAAAGCAGGTTAAAATAATTTTAGCACTTTAAGGTATTTTAAAAGCATTTTAAATTGTTTTTAAAGTTTTTTTTAATAGTTTTAAAGCATTTCAAATAGTTTTTAAAGCATTTTAAAACCATTCTAAAGTATTTTAAGTATTTTAAAGTATTTTAAATTAAATTGTTTTTAGAGCATTTTAACCTATTTTTTACGCATTTTAGAGCATTTTAAATTGCTTTTGGAGCATTTTAAATCATTTTAAATTGTCCTTAAAGCATTTTAAATTGTTTTTAAAGTGTTTTAAATTGTTTTAAAAGCCTTTTAAATTGTTTTTAAAGCATTTTAAGGTATTTTAAATTATTTTTAAAGCATTTTAAGATGTTTTTGAAGCATTTTAGGGCATTTTCAAAACATTTTAAAGCATTTCAAAGTTTTTTAAAGGATTTTAAATAGCTTTTAAAGCTTTTTATAACATTTTAAATTGTTTTTAAAGCATTTAAAGATGGTTTTAAAGCATTTTAATGCATTTTAAAAACATTTTAAAAGCATTTTAAATTATTTTGAGTGTTTAAAAGTAATTTTTAAAAGCTTTTATTAAAAATTTTTTAAGCATTTTTAATTGTTTTATAACATTTTAAATTGTTTTTACACATTTCAGAGCATTTTAAATTGTTTTTTAGAGCATTATAAACCATTGTAATTGTTCTTAAAGCATTTAATTGTTTTTTTAATTCTTATTTTAAATTATTTTAAAGGAATTTTAATTGTTTTTCTAGAACACTGTAAAATTATTAAATAAATAAAACAAAACCAAACCAAATAATAAATAAATTACTTTTTAAAGGCATTTTAAAATGTTGTTTAAAGCATTTTATTTGTTTTTTAAAACATTTTTAGTTGTTTTTAAAACAATTTAAAATGTTTTTAAGGAATTTTAAAGCATTTTAAATTCTTTTTAAAGCATATTAAGATGTTTTTAAAGAATTTTAAATCGTTTTTAAAGTATTTCAAATAGTTTTAAAAGCATTTTAAAGCATTTTAAATTGTTTTTGAAACATTTTAAATTGTTTTTAAATCATTTAAATGTTTTTAAAGCAGTTTAAAAACATTTTAGAGCATTTTAAAGTATTTTAAATTGTTTCTAATGCATTTTAAGATGTTTTTAAAGCAT
>APFE030036128.1:387786-438987 GCA_000404065.3 Pinus taeda
TTTTTAAATAATTTTAATGTATTGTTTTTAGAGAATTTGAAATCATTTTAAAAAGTTCTTAAAGAATTTTAAATTGTTTTTAAAGTATTTTAAATTTTTTTAAAACCATTTTAAATTGCCTTTAAATCATTGTAAAGAATTTTAAATTGTTTTAAAAGCATTTTAAAATGTTTTTAATGCATTTTAATTTTTTATCAAAGTATTTTATATTATTTTTAAAGCATGTTATGATGTTTTAAAGCATTTTAAATTGTTTTTAAAGCATTTTAAATTATTCTTAAAGCATTTTAATTTGTTTTGAAATCACTTAAATAGTTATTAAAACATTTTAAAGAATTTGAAATTATGTTAAAGCATTTTAAATTGTTTTGAAATTACTTAAATAGTTTTTAAAACATTTTAAAGAATTTGAAATTATTTTAAAGCATTTTAAGGCATTTTAAAAACATTTTGAAAACATTTTAAAGTATTTTAAATCATTTTAAGTTGTTTTTAAAGTATTTTGAATTATTTTTAAAGTATTTTGAATTGTTTATAAAGAATTTTAAAATGTTTTAAAAGTATTCTGAATTGTTTTTAAAGCATTTCAAAGTTTTTTAAAGGATTTTAAATTGTTTTTAAATATTTTAAATAGTTTTAAAAGCATTTTAAATTGTTTTTAAAGCATTTTAAAAGCATTTTAGAGTATTTTAAATTATTTTAAAAGCTTTTTAAAGAATTTTGAAGCATTTTAAATTGTTTTTAATGCATTTTAGATCATTTTAAATTGTTTTTAGAGCATTTTAAACCATTGTAATTTTTCTCAAAGCATTTTAAATTGTTTTTAAAGTATTTTAAATTATTATTAAAGCATTTTAAATTGATTTTAAAACATTGTAAATAAAAATGTTTGTAGAACATTTTAAAATGCTTTTAAAGCATTTTAAATTGTTTTTAAGACATTCTAAGATGTTTTTAAAGCATTTTAAAACATTTTAGAGCATTATAAAAGCAGTTCAAAAATTTTAAACCATTTTAAATTGCTTTTGAAGTATTTTAAATAGTTCTAAAGGCATTTTAAAGCATTTAAATTGTTTTTGAAACATTTTAAATTGTTTTTGAAACATTTTAAATTGTTTTTAAAACATTTTAAATTGTTTTTAAAGCATTTTAAGATGCTTTTAAAGCATTTAAAAAAAATTAAAAAAAAAAATTTAAATCATTTTTAAAGTATTTTTAAAATAGTTTTTAAAGTTTTTTAAAGCATTTTAACGCATTTTAAAAACATTTTAAAGAATTTTAAAAGCATTTTAAAGCGTTTCAAAGTATTTTAAAAGCATTTAAAAGTATTTTAAAGCATTTTAAATTGTTTTTAATGCATTTTAGAGCATCTTAAATTGTTTATAGAGCATTTTAAATCATTGTAAATTGTTCTTACAACATTTTAAAGCCCTTTAAAGTGTTTTAAAATATTTTTAATTATTTTTAAAGCATTTTCAATTGTTTTTAAAGCATTGTAAAAATATTTTATAGCATTTTAAAGTATTTTAAAGCATTTTAAGGTATTTAAAGCATTTTAAGATGGTTTTAAAGCATTTTTAAAATATTTTATAGCATTTTAAAGTATTTTAAAGCATTTTAAGGTATTTTAAAAGAATTTTAAATTGTTTTTAAAGCATTTTAAGATGTTGAAAATACTTTATAGCATTTTGAAAATACTTTATAGCATTTTAAATTATTTAAAGCATTTTAAGGTATTTTAAAAATTTTAAATGTTTTTAAAACATTTTAAAAAATGCTTTTAAAGCATTCTGAATTGCTTTTAAGGCATTTCAAAAAAATTTAAAGGATTTTAAATTGTTTTTAAAGCATTTTAAATAGTTTTAAAAGCTTTTTAAAGAATTTTAAATTGTTTTTAAAGCATTTTAAATTGTTATTAACCCATTTAGAGATGTTTTTAAAGCCTTTTAATGCTTTTTAAAAACATTTTATAGCATTTTAAAAGCATTTTAAATTATTTTAAAAGCTTTTTAAAGCATTTTAAAAACATTTTAAAGCATTTTAATTGTTTTTTAACTATTTTAAATAGTTTTTTAAACATTGTAAATGGTTTATAATTCATTTTAGAGAATTTTAAATTGCAATGGAGAGCATGAACTTAGGCCTCCTCTAACTGCAGAATTCTATGTGAACAACCTTATCATGTTTTGGGGCTTCTCCCCTGGATTTGACACTTCACTATTCTTTGTATCTCTTGCATGCTAGGTAGCTACATGTGTGTATAGCTACCTCTTAGCCTCATAGCTATTTCATCAACTTTGCCACTTTATATGCCCTTTATTTTTTAACATGGAAATTTCTACCTTTTACTTTTAATGATGCTAAAGTAGTGTCAATACGTCCCTTGTTTTCTCATCTCGATTTTTTTCGCCTCGTGTCCTTGCTAGGTATTATGTGTCACCTTATACGCTCCTAAAGTTAAAACTCTAACATGGCCATTATAGGATAATAACCTATTTTGGTAACGATATTACCATTCTCACATCTTTCGCATCCTTCAACAAGATGCAACATGAAGACACTTCTTTTGTTAAATATAAGTATAATATTTCTAATTATTCTTCCTTATTTTTTATGCATTTCACTTAGTCCTTTTTCTTAACACCATTCCTATCCATTTTGTTAAGCATTAACCCCCCTCTTATGGATTCGACACTTTTTGGCCAAGGACTCTTTGGGATGACTATGATTGTTCATGTGGCATCACAATTTGTAAGACAACTTCATAGATGGTAATGTCCCAAGGCATTGTGCTCCCTTTGCACTTTCTAGCTCCATGCTAGCATTGTTGCTTCTTTCCTTTGTTGGTGCTTCAATAAATTAGCTGCTTTTTTGGCTTTCTTCTCTCTCCTTCTACCACTTTATTGTAATTTTTATATGCTAGATCTAGGTGGATGCTTTAGGATAAATATGAGCTTTTGTAGGTTGCATTTGAGTTTACCACCATAGAAACCCTAGACATCTTGGAGGTGTGAAAGGGTTTTTATTTGGAAAATCATATCGCTTATAAAAGCTATTTTACATTTGGATTTTGTTAGTTGTATCCTATTAGAAAAGTTTCTAAAAGTACATGTTACATTAATTCTACATATACTTATGCCTTCAGTCATAGATATCACCAATAAAAATCTATTAAAGTGGCTAAAATAAGATGATGATTTTTGCTTTTTTATTGCTATAATTTGTATTTAAAGGAAGTTTTATGACAGGGTTTAACAGATTTAAGATCATGAGTATTTTGGAATAATTTCTCATTGGATAATAATCTAATGAACTATCTATAATAGCTTGAAGAGAGTATCTAACTTAAATCCATATTTACTTAAGTAATGACCACAAATCATAGCACATATATCATAATAAATTAATGGTCATAATAAAGTGACATACCTAACCATAGATTTTATTTGGCATGCCGATGGAAACGTACATTTGACCTACTAAAACTACTTTATGTTGCACTTTTCATTTATTAAATGGAGGGAAGTAGTTCCTTAGGTGAGAATTGTAACATTTCAGTGTTAGTCTCTTACTTGTACCTTTGTGAGGGCTTTGCATTTAGCTGTAAGATTGTACGATAACAATCTTACTATATCCATCTTATCATATGTTTCATAAGATAGCTAGTATTCTATCTCCATGTTACTTAGGCTGACTGCTCTTGACTTATTTCGATACTCATATATGATATTTTAATTGTTGCCTTAATATTTTAGTCATTAAACATGTTTGTCTGCTCTCCCATTATTCACAACTTGATGTACATATTTTCTTCTTATAGTTTATTTTTCTTTGCCTATCTTTGTTATGTCATCACTTACATATGCTATAATAGCTTCAAATTATATTGATTATCAAGGTTTGCAATGTATGTTGGTGTTAGCACCTTTTACCTTTGCAGGAGTATCTATAACATTGGATCTCCCTTGTTACTTCGAGCCCCATTATAACATTGTTGCTTCTTTCCTTCGTTGGTGAATCAACAAAATAGCTCCTGATTTTGGTTTCTTCTCTCACCTTCTATCAGTTTTCCTTTATATAGAGTTCGTGTTGGCTTTTCCTCTACTTGCGCTAACCCAAAATTATTATCAATGGAGGTATATAGCTCGCTTAGACAATGAGATTATGATGTTTGAGTTTTTAGGATACAATAGTAGTATCCTATGGGTGTATGATTCATGGTATTGGCAAGAATTAGTCTTTTCTCATTTGGTCTCCTCTCTTTTTGGTCATTGCAGTAGTGATAGATTCCCTCTAACTCATTGTCTTATGTTGGGCCCAATTTGAGATACTTCTTCCTAGATAGTTCTAGTCACCATGCTACTTCCTCATTATCACTTCCTTGGAAGGTTGGTTTTGGTTATTGCATCTCGTAGACTGCAACTATGGGATTGCTCCAACATCTTTTACATCCTTTAACAAGATATAACATCAAGACATCTCTTTTTCTTCAGTGAATTATAAATATCATAATTCTAATTATTCTTCTTTTCCTTTTTTCATTACATTTATACTTCTTTCTTAACACTACTTTTATCTAGCTTGTTAAGCATGGACCCTTTTTTATGTATTCGACATGTTTTGGCTTGGGACAATAGGAGATGATTCTATGATTGTTCATGTGGAATCACATTTCATGAAGCAGTTTTGTAGTTGAGGTGATGGTACACACATGCCATGGCATTGGTTACATCATTCAAGGCCCATTTAGGCAAATTTTGCATGCATGCATGGGCATCCTTTCAACATTCCATGTTGAATATCCTTGAACACTCATCATATTTATAGTTATTTTGCACTGGAATAGAGCTCCTAACGCTTTGCAGACACATCTACTTAGTATTTTCGAACATGTGGCTTCATTATTTTTCACTTGGAGAGGGTCATTTCATAATTTTTGGAGGTCACTCGTATGACTTTTAGGGTCTATTCTTACGTTCAAAACCTCTCCTTGGACTTATGAGCTATTTTGGAGGAGCTCTCAATTTTTTTTTCCCTTTTCACTTGACGCATGTGGCATAAAAAGACCTCCGACCATAAAGCCCTTAGGCTTATGCGCTTGAACTTGTTGTAGTTAGGTAGAGGGGAGTTTAGTGGAATGACTTGGTTGACATGAAGAGTGCACCTCAGATGAGTTCAATGGAATGAATTTGGTAAGATGGGCACTTGAAGAGCACGTGAGAGAGGAGTTCGGTGGAACGACATGGCCAGTCAGCACTATAAGGGCACCGAGCCAGGGCGTGCTCTATCGAAGACAAGGCGTGCCCAATTGAAGATAAGTTCCTCTCAGCTAAGACATGCTCCTCGATTTGCAACGGGAGATGACTAAGGACGAGACATAAAGGCACATGACCAAAGGTGACCAGAAAGAAAGTTTTGTGACAAATTTTGTGACGTAATTTGGGGTTTACGATAAGCCCAAATGAAGCAAGGTCGGCTCAAATGCCCAACTGACACGTCCATTGGAAGAGACACAACAGATCATGAAGAACAATATATGAATGGTCCTCACTATAGCCTAATATATGAGGCACAATATATGAATGGTGCTCACTAGAGCCTAATATATGAAGCACAAGATCAACGAATGGATGCCTTGGAAGAGCAATTAGAATGATTGGCAGAAGCAATAAGAGCATGTAAGAAAAGCATTGGCCTCGATGATGTTGTTACCGATGTTGATCAGAGACATAATGCACATGAAATATTTTGTAAGTTGGAGGAATTGTTGGCAAACCTCTCTACTATCGTGACAAATGAGTTAGCAGTTTTGAAGAATGTTGTTGGGAAGGGTTCGTTTAAAATTCTGTCCATGTGAAAGTAAACAAACCAAAATCATACAATGGTGTGAGGAACAAAAAGATATTAGGAAAATTTATTCAGGATATGGAGCAATACTTGGACTGATTGGGTGTAACTTGGGGCGGGGGGGGGGGGGGGGGGAATAAGAATTGTTTTATCATTGCTAACAAAGGATACGAAGATTTGGTGGATAAGGTGAGCATAACAAATTGCTTTGGATAACATGACGAAGAAGACGGAAGAAGATGAAGGAAGCCTTGATAAGATGAGACTTGGGGTGCGAGAGCGAAGGAGAAGTGCATTAAGCAAAGAGGGAGCCTGCATGCACATGTGAGGGAGTATTCAAGTTTGATGTTGGAGCTTATGGATATGGATGAGAAGGATAGGTTATACAATTTTGTGATTAGGTTGCAACCATGGGCTCAAGTTAAAGTAAAGAGGCAGAAGGCTTAATCTCTTGAAGAAGCCATTGTTGTTGCAGAGAAGATTCTATGTTACTGTGAATGTAAGACTAAAGGGAAGGAGCAGGGTGAGATGAGGAAGAAAGCAGATAAAGGGAAAGAGAAGCCTTCGAAGGAATATGGAACGAAGTGGGGTGGATTTCTAAAGGGGAGGAATTCATGACCCATTAATTTCCATTAATACAAAGGGTGGTAGCTTTGCATCAAGTCGAGAAGGAAGAGATGTGAGCATTAATGAAGGAGGTTGAATCATATATATTAAATGAGGAGGAGACAAGTTAGAACAACAATCAACTGAAATCTACAACCTCTCAACACAAGACAAGGGGATAGAAGGAAGAAGATGGCCTAGTCTGATGAAGGAGTTGGCTCTTTAAAGCATGTTACATAATGAATTCGTGTGAGCTTGTGGAACGAAGTATTGTTGCGGATGGTATGTCATGGGCTATTTTTGTATTGAGGTTGTGTGCGAGTCAAAGGGCTATGACTTGGTTATTTATTAGGTTTGTTTGTTGGTTTCTAAATGAAGGGATGTAACGTGGTTATTGCATATTTGTGTTAGTGCAGGGTTGTGGTGTTGAACTGTTTGGAGTTTGGCCCACAGGGCTGATGAGCTCGATGATGTTTCACTGATGCTGATTAGAGATATGATGCATATGAAAGGTTGGGTAAGTTGAAGTAATTGGTGGGAAATATCTCTACTATTGTGATGAATGAGTTAGAAATTTTGAAGAAGGTAGTTGGGAAGGGTTCGTTCAACAATTCTATCCATGTGAAAGTAAAGGAACCAGAATCATACGATGGTGTGAGGAATACAAATATATTGGGAAACTTTGTTTGGGATATAGAGCAGTACTTGGACTGATTGGGGGTGATGTTAGAGGGGGGTGGGGGGAATAAGAAATATTATATCATTGTTAACAAAGTATGTGAAGATATGGTGGACAAGGCGAGCAAAGCAAATTGCTTTGGGTAACATGACAAAGGACATCACCACATGGAAGACTATCGTGAATGTAAGACTAAATGGAAGGAGTAGGGTGAGACAAGGAAGAAAGAATATAAATGGAAATAGAAGCCTTCGAAGGAAGATGGAATGAAGTGGGGTTGATTCCTGAAGGAGAGGAGCACATTACCAAGCATTTTCCCTTAATGCAAAAGGTAGTAGCTTTGCAGCAGATCAAGAAGGAAGCGAGAGAGCAAGGTTCTTGTACCTCAAGAGTTATGCAGGTTTTGGGAGCAACTATAATGAAGGAAGCTAACTCAAAACATGATATAGAAAGAAGGAAGCTAAATTTTGTGAAGATGGATGTAGTTGGAAATTCGTTGATGGCTATGTTGGATACTGGAGCATCTCATAGTTTCATGAATGAAGATGTGGCTAGGAGATTGGGACTGAGGTTCGTTCCAACCCATGCATCTTTCCAAGTAGTGAATTCAGAAGGAAGTAGAGTCCTTGGGATGGCGGAAGATGTCCTAGTGAAGATTGGAAGTTGACAAGGAAATATGGACTTCACTATCATAAGGATGGATGACTATGAAGTTGTACTTGGAATTGAGTGTATGATGGAGCAAGAGGTTGTCCCACTACTACACCTGGGGAAACTTTTCATTCATGCAGGTATGACAGAGCTAACGATCATTCCTAGCCTGGGAGCTATGGTAGGAGAATGTAGGATGACAACCATTCGTATGGAGGTAGGACAACTGGAATATGAGGTTCATGAGAGGTTGGATTGAGTGGATCCCATGCTCATGGAACACTCGAAATTGATAGCGACATTGTTAGATGGTATTCTTATTTTAACAGATGATGGATGTAGTGACTTCCACTGGAGTGTGCGAGGTTGTTGATCTCAGACTTCTATTTCTAATGAGTTTAGAGGGTATGAGGATGAACGTGAAGAGAAGGAGTATATTGATTTGGAGGAAGAAGATGTTGATAGATGGTCTGAGTTTGGATCATGAACTATACTGAGAAGAGGATGAAGATGGAGGGATGTATGTGGACCAGGATGGAACCATGAAGACAGATATACTAGGCCATAACGATTTAGTTTCGATGAATTTGATGGAAAATATGGGTAGGTGTTCTTATCTACATTTAATGAAGAAATTTGCAAAGAAGTATGGAGGGTTCATACAAGGTATGGGTGGATTCTTCTCATAGATGAGTATATATGGCCTTGTGATGTGGAAAGGGAAGTCGTATGACTTCCCCATGCCACTATATTTTTAAATCTTATGAAGGTGCTAGGCTCACTATCACTTGCTCGAGATGATGAGACCCCCGAAAGCTGAAGATGTCATTGAATGGCACCTCATCATGAGTAGAACCGGAGGAAATAATTTGTGAAGGGGAAGAGTAAAAAATGGTCTCACATGTTTGAGTGCATGTGTTCTTATGGAGTTGACACTACAGTCAAATTAGCTACCTGACTAGTCGAATGCATGAGGGGATCCAACACATGTCATTCTGACAAGGTGTTATACATGCATAGATATGAGATATATGTTGGAGGCAAGATTCTTCTTTATTGATGAAGACAATTGATGCAAAGTTTGTTTGTGACGAGGATAGTCTTTAGGCTTTAGTTAAGAAGTTTGTCGAGGGGTGCATTCTCATGGACGACAACTATTTTGAAGTTGGGGAGGATGTCAAGCCCTTAAGCTAGGCACTTGTGCATGCATGAGTTAGGTTGAGCCGATTTCGGTGGAATGAATTGTTCACCATAGAAAGCACGCCCGGGACAAGTTTGATGGAACGACTTGGGTGAAATGAACACACAAAGAATGCACCCAAGATGAATTCAGTGGAATGATTAGAACAAATTCGAAAGTTGGCATAACGAGGGTGCCTAGCTGAGGCATACTCAAATGAAGACAAGGCATTCCCATCCAAGATTCACTCGATTGAAGACAAGGCATGCCCAGATGAGAGGCTCCTGCATAAGTTATGAAGGCACACAGTCGAAGGTGAACCAAAGGAAATTTTGTATGTGACAAATGATGTGACATAATTTTGGGTTTATTGTTGCCTGGAACTAAGAAAGGTTGGCTTGAATGCCTATCAACATGTCCCTTGGAAGAGAAAAATTTGTTCATGGAGAGTGACTTGTATATATAAGATGAGAGGATAGGAGTTAGAACATCAATGAATTGAAGATCAACAATGAAATTGCAAGAGAGTTGTCACAAGAAGGAGCTAGCTTTATAAAGCAAGTTGTGGAAGGAAGTTATGTGACCTTGTGGAAGGCGGTATTTTTGAGGGGTGTATGCCATGGGGTATTTTTGTATTGAGGTTGTGTGTAGGTTCAGGGCATGCAACTTGGTTATTTTTTGGGTTTGGTTGTGGGTTGCTAGTTGAAGGGTTGTAACTCGGTTATTGTATATTTGTATTAGTGAAGGGTTGTGGCAGCGAACTGTTTGGAGATCAGCCCAACCAAACCGAAGTCCATTATAAACCAGAGTTTTGAATATTGAAGTTTAATAGTCAATGAGCTATTGGGAAATTGTATTGGGATTTTCCCCTCCCGTTTATTGAGGTGTTATTTCTTTACATGATTCATGTTGTCTATGAATG
The DNA here is from genome assembly GCA_000404065.3 of Pinus taeda. Taxonomy (NCBI): domain Eukaryota; kingdom Viridiplantae; phylum Streptophyta; class Pinopsida; order Pinales; family Pinaceae; genus Pinus; species Pinus taeda. The sequence continues at coordinate 397,672 of APFE030036128.1, forward strand.
AATGTGATCATTGCTGAAGTTAAGTTAATTGAAGTGAATTGTAATTGAAGTTAAGATCTGAAGTGGATACTGTACTAAGATTTAATTGAACACTAATTTCACAAGTATAAGATATTGTTAGACACATACATGGTAGACACAGAATATGAATGATAAACATTAGATTGCCTTTACTATTCATAATATGTTCATTTATAATACATTGTACATGACTGTTGGATTCATCTACTAACATCTCTTGGACTCCGATGGCTCTTCACATTGCACACCGACCCATAGAGGATTAGGTTTCCAACATTCCCTCCTTAATCTAAAGGGGATGTATGAGTCCAAGAAGAAATTTTTAATACAAAATGTGCAAAAATGCATGGCAACACTAGGTTGAATGTGCTCTCTGAAATGTTGGTATAAAGGGGGTGGTTTAAGGATGACCACCAACACTGGAACACTTAGTGAAGTTGAGGTATTCTACTAGAGGAAGTGCTCCTCATGTTTTGAAGAGGGAAACCTTCAACCTTGGAAGGGAGGTATCACCCCGCATTAAAAGGGAGAGCCTCAACCTAAAAAGGGAGGTCTCAACCTGTAATGGTTTAATGATGACCACAAACTCTAGAATGCTTAATGCAATTCCTGGAACTCTTCCAAAACTAGCAAGAAGAAGAAGTGTTCTACTAGAGGAAGTGCCCCTAATTCTTTGAAGGGAAGTCTTAACCTTGCATAGATGGTTTAAGGTTGACCAACAACAAAAGGCATGCAGGGGCATCTCTATCTCTGGGTACAACACTGAATTTGGTATGGCTGGTAGCTTGTGGCTCAAGATCACTTGATGTGGCTTTGAAGCTTGTATATGACCATCATTCCCCCCCCCCCCCTATTAGATATAAGGTGAGAAGATGGTGAAAACTCCACTGCATGAATTTTCAACACTCGAGAACAAATCTTGTTGTATGCACGAAATATCTTCTTGGCTATTGAAGCCCATTGCCAAGAAGCAATCCATCCAAGATGAATTTTTGTTCTTGCTGGAGGCTTGTTTTTGAAGCATTTATGTGAAGAATGAGTAGTTTTTTTATAGTGCTTACAGGGATGAATATCAAAACAATGATCTTTTATATGGCCAACTCTTTCACAATGTTGGCATTTCACAATCTGTTGTTGTTGCTATGGAAGAGGAGTAGAATCTGGAACAACTAAAGGTGAATTGTCATGAAGGAATCCATCACTCTGAAATTAAATGGGCTTTGAGTAATCTGGAATGTGAAAGGAAACCTCCTTGTCATATCCAAGACCAGTTTTGTGCTTGTTATGGAGAAGCTCTTCCCAAGGTATGATGATGGGCTTGGGAAGTGCAAGCTGAAATTCTGTATCTACCTGCAAATGTGCTTCTGAAATGAGCACTTGATCTGAATCAACACTACTGACTTTATGAATTACTAGTTGTTGATAGGATCCTATTTCAAAGTCAGATAGGGGATTGTTCTGAACAAAAACAAGTTTAGAATGATGTCTTTTCTATTGTAACTCATCTTGCTGAAGTTGAGATTCAAGCTACAAAATATCGATCTTTTCTTTTGCATTTTGCAAGTAGGTTCGAATGTCTATGAGAGTGATTTTGTCAATTTCAATTGTATCATGAATATTGGAGTACATTAAAGTATTTAGCAACTCTAATAACTGTTAAAATTGGAAACTAGGGCCAAACTCCATGTAGATCATCTTATTCATGGATGATAATATTTTTATTAGATTCCTGTCATCAAGAGGTGTAGGATTGATCTAAAGATCATCTGATTCCAATAAGTATTTATGGAGATATGAATTTATTTTGATTATGGAATAATTATCAAGCTGACTAGCAACTCATGTAGACTAAGAAGCCCAACAGTCACATCTATTCAATCATCAATAGTTGTGTATAAATACAAGAGGCCTTTTCCTCATTTGGACTCACTCATCTCATCACATCTCTCTCTCTCCTATGTAGAAAAGAGGCTCTTCTCCTACTGTGCAGAAAGAGACTCTTCTCTCACACGTGTGGAAGGAAGGACACAGATTTAGGGTTGCAATTGTAGATGCAAAGTTTGACCAGTGTTGACCATCAGTCTCCCTCTCAAAACTATGTTGTAGGTGAATCTGAATCTATGTGGAAGTCCTCATTTTTTGGTGAAGGAATCAAGCCGATCCGACGATCGGTTTGCAAGATATTGTCTGCCCTAGTTTGGTTGATCTAGGGTTTGCTACTACTGATGTAAATCAGATTTATGTACTATTTCTCTCTACTGAATTATTGAAGATAAAGGAAGATTTGATCAAAGGGTTTCCCCACATTGGGGTTTGTCCCTGGCTAGCCAGCAAATCTTGTGTCTCTTATCTTGGATTTTTTTCTATCGATCGTTTAAATGTTCTATCTGCCCTTTACTTTCTCTACATGTGATTGCTAATCTATGGATAATAATAAGAAAGATAAGTAAACTTCTCTAAGCATAGAACATACCATAACTCAACATGGTATCAGAATTGAGGTGAAGACAAAGCCCAAGAAAGAGCAAGAGAAATTACCAAAATAAGATTAGCAAGGCTATCCTAAAAGAACTATGGGGTCCTCAACACTCTTCCCTGTCGAAGACAAGCTCTGTGAGAAAGCTTACTATCACAGATGGAAGATGTCTCTCAATCTAACCTTATAAGATCAAGGAGTGTTGGACCATGTGATAGGCAATATTGTTGAGCCTCCATCAAATGCACCCACTGCTGCCAGGAAAAATGGAAAACCGACGAATTCAAAACAAAGAAGATCATCCGGGACTCTATCGACAAGCACTTGGTGGCCTACATCTCCGACCTGAACACCTCCAAGGAAATCTACAATAGACTAGTGAGTTTATTTAAATTTAATGATGAAAATCAAGTCTTGTTTCTTAGAAATAAGCTGAAGGAAATTAAGAAGGGCAAAGATGAGGGTATGCAAGTATACTTCTTAAGAATTACCGAGATCAAGAACGATATCCTATCTATTGGGGAGATTATTAATTATAGGGAAATGGTACTCACGACTCTTGGAGGATTACCATATGAATAGTATGTTTTCAGGACTACTCTTCTGAACAATAATGTAATTCTTGGTTTTGAGGAATTGATGGCTAGATGCATTCAAGAAGAAACAAGGGTAGAAGAGCAAGAAATGCCCATGCCTAAATGTCCTCCTACTGCCTTTTCTTCTCATGCTAAGAAAAGAAATAATTCCAAGACTAAATCAAAAAGAAAGACTGGACCTAAGGGTGGAAGAAAAGGATGTTACATTTGCGATAAAGCAGGTCACTATGCAAGGGAGTGCCCTGATAGAAGGGACTCACACCTAGACAATGATCAAAATCCCTCTCATGGCAATCAAAGGAATGGAAAATCTAATAGCAAAGGTAAAAGGAGTGATGGAAATCAAGGAAGAGGAAAACCATTCAAGAAGGCTAGAAATTCTAGGAATGAATCCAACACTATTGATAATAAGCAGGATGAATACTATCTACCAACTGCTTTATCTACCTTTGCTCCTTCAGACTTAATGGGAATTTGGCTCATTGATAGTGGTGCCTCAAGGCACTTCACTGATTACAAAGAAGTTCTCCATAATATGATAGAGAAAGAAACTAACCTAGAAATTTTCCTTGGAGACAATATGAAATATCCCATGAAAGGTGTAGGCAATGTCTCTCTTAAATTGAATCAAGGTAATATGATCCACTTACAGGATGTATTATATGTACCTGACCTCAAAAAGAACCTAGTGTCCATCTCGGCAATGGAATACAAAGGATACAAGGTGACCTTCAGCGATGGAAAGGTATGTATATGGAAAAATAATGTTAAATATGCCTTCACTCTTGGGCTTCGAGTTGATTCATTATAACAAGTCGGTGGAAGTCCGCTAGGTGTCATGTCTTGTGACACATCTCTTCTGTCTGAACTTTGGCATCGGAGGTTTTCCCACCTTCATTATAAAGCTCTACTCGATGTAAGACAAATGGTAACAGGGATGCCCGAATTCTGAGTAGAAAAATAAGGTGTATGTCTGGGATGTGTTGAAGGAAAGCTCAAAAGGGGACCATTCCCCTCAAGCCAAAGCAAGACCTCTGATATATTACAACTGGTTCACTCAGACATATCTGGTATGATGCTTATGAACTCCTTGGGAGGATATTCATATTACCTTATTTTTACAGATGACTATTCTCAAAAAACGTGGATATACTTCTTGAAAAAGAAGGATGAAGTGTTCTCTTAGTTTCGACACTTCAAAGCCTTGATTGAGAATCAAACCAAAAGGAAGATCAAGATCTTGAGGATTGATAATGGGACTAAATATGAACCTAATGAGTTTCATTACTTTTCTTAAGAGGCTGGCATCAAGAGGGAGACTACTACACCATATACTCATAAACAGAATGGTGTGGTGGAAAGGAAGAAGTGTACGATTGTGGAAGTTGTCCGTGCCATCCTCCATGATCAAAGACTTCAAAGTTTCTATAGGCCGAAGCTTCAAACATCGTTGTATATGTACAAAACCAATGCCCTCAATAAGCATTGGGTTCCAAGACTCCTGAAGTAATGTTCACCAGTAAGAAACCTGACATATCTCATTTTATAATTTTTGGAAGCCCAATATATTTTCATGTACTAAAAGAGAAAAGGAATAAATTGGGTGCATCTGAAAAGAAATGAATCTTCGTGGGCTATGGTGAAAATACTAAGGGCTATAGAATCTATGTAGCTAGTCAAAGGGAAGTTGTGATTAGTCATGATGTCACCTTTGACAAAGATATGGCTCTCAGCAAGGTGGACAATCTTTCGACTTTGAGGAGCTCTCAAGAAGCCAACACCAGGGAACTGAAAGAAAAGGATGAGGAAACAATGTCTGATGTGGAAGAACCCATGGATCCTATTGATCCACCTGAGCCTTCCTCTTCTAGGAAGAGGCACTCTTGGCTTAGGGGACTACTCGATGATGTTGAAGGACACATTGCACCCCGAGGAACCTTCCGTGAAAGTAAGAAACCCAACAGGTATCAAGGATACCTGACCATCATGAGCATGATCATACAAAATGAGCCTTCATCATTCTAAGATGTCGTCAAGCATCAAGTATGGAAGGATGCTATGACCAAAGAATATGATTCTATTATGAAGAATGATGTCTAGGAAGTAGTTCACATACCCCAGGACAATACAATCATCACTTCTAAATGTCTTTGCAAGATAAATCATGCAAAATATGGAAGTAAAAAAAAATATAAGACTTGTTTTGTCGCTCATGGCTTCTCCCAAAAGGAAGGTATAGACTATGATGAGATATTTGCACCTGTTGCCAGATATACCACCATCCACTCGATCAAAGCCCTTGCGGCTTCACAAAGATGGAACCTACATCAGATGGATGTCAAGACCACATTCTTTCATGGTTCGATCAAAGAAGAGGTCTACGTGGAGCGACCTAAAAGATTTTAGATTTATGATCAAAAATCTCATGTATGTAGGTTGAATAAGTCTCTTTATGGGCTGAAGCAAGCACCTTGAGCATGGTATGAGAGGATTTATAGCTACTTGATAAAGTTGGGATTCACTAGGAGTGAAGCTAATCCTAACCTCTACTTTAAGGTTGAACATGACAAACCTCTCATACTAGTGCTCTATGTGGATGACCTCTTTCTAACAGGTGCAGACTCTCTCATTCACAAATGTAAGAGGGAGTTGACTTCTAAATTTGAAATGAAGAACCTAGGACTGATGCACTATTTCCTAGGACTTGAAGTCTGGTAGAAGCCAAGGGAAATTTTCCTATCTCAAGGAAAATATGTGTTGAAGATATTGGAAAGATTCGTTATGGTAGACTGCAAGCCTATAACTACCTCGATGGAGCTTGACTTCAAGAAGTTAAGTGGTAGTGCTGCTGGACCTATTTTAGGAAATGCTACTGAGTATCGGTAACTCGTCGGAGCATTAATGTTCTTAGTGAACTCCCCTCCAGATATATGCTTTGCAGTCAACACATTAAGTCAACATATGGTTGAAACTCATCACATACATTGGATTGGTGCCAGTAATCTGTTAAGATATCTTCGTGGCACAATTACACATGGGCTAAGATACACTGCTGGAGATGTGAGACTACTTAGACACACTGGTGCTAATTGGGCAGGCAGTATGGTGGATCGTAAGAGCACTTCCGGGTGTTTTTTTTCCTTGGGATCTGCTTCGATATCCTGGATGAGCAGGAAGTAGAAGTCAATGGCTTTAAGCACCACCGAGGCAGAGTATATTGCTGGTAGCATGGCCTCCTGTGAGGCAGTATGGTTTCGAAAGCTCTTCAGTGAGCTGTTTGGATTTACATTGGATACCACTGTGATCCTATGTGACAACCAGAGTGGGATTCATTTGTCAAAGAATCCCGTATTTCATGATTGCTCCAAGCATATTGATATTAGGTACCACTATATTCGAGATATGGTGCAGCGGGGAGTTATAAGGCTCCAACATATCGATACAAATGAACAGGTCACTGACATTCTGACAAAGCCCCTGGGAAAGGTCAATTTTTTTACTTTTCGAGAATGACTTGGTGTCATTTAGAAACCCTCTGATGAGGGTCCTTTATGATGTATGGAGCTATTGTATCTGCCAGGGGGTGTGGGGTACTTCTTGGAGCGACATATGACCATAGGGTAAAAGAATCAAAATTTTCCCTGTAACATCTTGTGGCAATTATGTAGCAGGATGATTAGTTCTCCTGTGGGGTCTGGATGATGTGTTCTCCATGACGATTATGTAGCAGGATGATTAGTTCTCCTATGAGGTCTGTATGATGTGTTCTTCATGACGATTATGAAGCAGGATGATTAGTTCTCCTGTGAGATCTGGATGATGTGTTCTCCATGACGATTATGTAGTAGGATGATTAGTTCTCCTGTGAGGTCTGGATGATGTGTTCTCCATGACGATTATGTAGCAACATGATTAGTTCTCCTGTGACATCTAGATGATGTGTTCTCCATGATGATTGTGTAGCAGGATGATTAGTTCTCCTGTGAGGACACGATTGATTAGTTCTCATGTCGAGGCATCCTACCCATGCAATCTGGGACTCATGGGAAGTACCTCTCATATGATCAATGAGCAGGGAAATGAGTATAGGGACTATAGTAGTACCGATGGATGCATCAGTGTATCTACCATACTCCCTATGCTAGGATGACCTTCATTGATCTGGGATCAATGATACTAGTCTGGGACCAGTGGTACACACTCTGAGACTGACTTTAATTCAGTGGAGGATGGTAGATACATACTCAATCATTTCTTCCTCTTGATAATTCAAACAAAGCAGAGCAGAGAAAAATAGAGCAGAATAGAGCAAATCAGAACAGGGCAAAATAGAATAGAGTAGAGTAGAGTAGGGGTCAAGCTGTATAGGGCAGTGCATTTGATGGATGAAGTAGCGACCGACAGATGAATTGCAGATGGAGTTCTCCCTAGTTGAGGGTGAGTGTTAAAATCGGAAACTAGGGCCAAACTCCATGTAGGTCATCTTATTCATAGCTGATAATATTTTTATTAGATTCCTCTCACCAAGAGGTGTAGGATTGATCTAAAGATCATCCGATTCCGATAAGTATTTTTAGAGATATGAATTTATTTTGATTATGGAATAATTATCAAGCTAACCAGCAACTCATGTAGGCTCAGAAGCCCAACATTCGCATCTATTCAATCATCAACAGTTGTGTATAAATACAAGAGGTCTTTCCTCATTTGGACTCACTCATCACATCACATCTCTCTCTCTCTCCTATGCAGAAAAGGGGCTCTTCTCCTACTACACAGAAAGTGACTCTTCTCTCACACGTGTGGAAGGAAGGACATAGATTTAGGGTTGCAACTGCAGATGCAAAGTTTGACCATTTTTCACCATCAGTATGCCTCTTAGAACTACGTTGTAGGTGAATATGAATCTTTGTGGAAGGTCACATTTTTTGGTGAAGGAATCAAGCCGATCCGACGGTCGGTTTGCGAGATATTGTCTACCCTAGTTTGGTTGATCTAGGGTTTGCTACTACTGATGTAAATTAGATTTGTGTACTATTTCTCTCTACTGAATTATTGAAGATAAAGGAATATTTGATCAAAGGGTTTCCCCACATTGGGGTTTGTCCCTGGCTAGCCGCCACATCTTGTGTCTCTTGTCTTGGCTTGTTTTCTGTCAATCATTTAAATGTTCTATTTGCACTTTAATTTATGTACATTTGATTGCTATTCTATGGATAATAATAAGAAAGATAAGTAAACTACTCTAAGCATATAACATACTACAACTTAACAATAACTCAGCAATTCTGACCATTTTTCAAGCTCAACCAATAAGTGCAAGTAAAAATTTTGGCCTCAAAGATGGAAAATGGTACCAACACAATTGTTAGGTGTATAATTCAACTCAACAAAGATGTGAGAGGGAGATATTACTACCTTGTATAGGTCATGTGATCATATATTGTTGCTAAAGAGGATTTTAGAAATAATATTTACTATAAAACTCACAACTAGTACTTCAAATTCCACCCTCTTACACCAACACAAGCTCAAAACCTTTGAAGTCGTACCTCATTTTGAGATGTTTGAATTTGACCACATTGTTTGAGCCTACACTTCCCTTTGAAACAATATCAACTCTATAATCCTACCAGAAAGTCAGTTTATTGTACATAGATGTTAGTTATTGGTAGTGGCACATTTAAATGGTTTGAATTCAAAGCTCAACACACATGGATTGTTTGGAAACAAATACAATATACAAATAACATTGACTGCAACATATAATTAACTAACACACATATGTATTGAATCTCGAACCACAAGTATTCAAATAGCACGAACATAATACATAATCAGCCTCAACCAATAGATATGAATCACCTCTTAGCATCTGAATGGAACCCATAAGGCGCATATATATAAATGTTTGAACACATTAATTAAAAAACTTTAGAACACCATTGCAACACGTTCAATGTGCCATTTCTATGCACAAAATACAAGACTCCATTCCAATGTAGATAACTAAGCCCATATGGCATCTAATCTAGGGATAAACTCATTGTTTAGTATAGCATGGAACACTTGGGCTACATTGGTGGTTGTGAGAAGCGACATATATGGCACAAGTTCTTGCAATTCTTTCACTGGTTTAGGGAGAGGACACAAACCTACACAAGCTCCGTGGAACAACAAAACTCAAGCTCATACGAATAGCAAGACTAGAAATTTTAGGCAAAGTTTATGTCTGCATTGTAGACAACCAGGTCATAGTTAAAATGAATGTCGGCAGCAAGCTCCTCAGCCTAAAGGGCGTCAAGTTGGTCATATCTCAAATGAGCTACCTCAGCAGCCTCAAAGGCATAGAGCAGATTCTATGGGAACACAGGAAGTGCTTTGTGAGAGCTACGAAATGCCTTATCCTTTGTGAACTATCAACATTGAAAATAAGAGGGGAAGATGATTCTATACTTGCCAAACACAAAGTTGTAACTTTTTCAAGTTGGAAGAGGCAACGTTGAGCACTCGAAAACCACAGATGCAACACTATTGGTGGCCCCTTGTTTTGCCGAAATCCATAAGATAGATACCTGTATTCAAATTTATATCTTGTGGTATGTGTGCCCCTCTTCAACCAAGGATTAAAGCAAATTATATCTAAATTATTTTCGTAAAACCCTAGAAACATATCACACTAATGATAACAATATCTAGCAGTGATAATTAGTGTATTTAATCATACTTCGCATATCAAATGGGCATCTCTCTTGCGAAACAGAGAGCTAGCCATGGCCAAGCATTGAGTCTGATTCTCCTGTCAAACAGTTTGATCTGTGTGGTTAAACAGAGTTTCACAAAGCGGCTACACCTTCCACCATGTCCAACTGCATGGCCTATTATGGGCATACTGTCGGTGATAGGTTTGTGGGAAACAATTCCAACGTTATGGGGAATGCAGAGAAATGCCCACTCTGAGAAATCCACAACATGTGCTGCTCAGACCAGTGCCAATTTTTCTAATTCAAGACGATAGGAAAAGGTGCAGCGAAAGGTGATAGATTAATCGCTGACAGGATTCGCTCAGGGTAAATGTAACATTTTTGCAGGAGGGACAATGCAAAAGGTAGAGAGGATAGCTAAAATAGTGCACAAAGGGTTGAATATTTAATGGTTAAATGGAATAGCACCTAGTTTGAAGAATACCACACAACTAAATATGGGAGGAAGGCCACACATCGTGGCTTTGATACCATGTTAGGAACATACATGGCAAACATATAATATGAATGATAAACATTAGATTTCCTTTACTATTCACAAGATGTTCATTTATAATACATTGTACATGATTGTTGAATTCATCTTCCAACGTCTCTTGGACTCCGGTGGTTGTTCACATTTCACACTAACCCATAGAGGATTAGGTGTCCAACATATATGTTTCTTGCACTTGAGAAATGTTCAATGAAAAATATCTGCTGAGACAAGCGCATGAAATATGCACCCGACATGAGTTTAGTCCATGACTAGAACAAATTGGAGAGTAATCAAGAAAAGGGTTCCTAGTCAAGGCACAACCATCTAAAGACAATGGGTGCCCAGCCGAATGCACTCGACCGTCCACAAGGTGTGCCTAGTTGATACACGCCCGCCCTAGCTGCAAAGGTACATGAATGAGGATGAGATACGAAATCACACGATTGAAGGTGGACCAAACGAAAGCTTGTATGCGACAAATGATACGACATAATTTGGGGTTTATGGTCAGCTCAAATGAATAAAGGTTGGATTGAATGCCCAACCGACATGTTTCATGGAAGAGAGATGACTATTCATGGAGGGCGACCCATTTATATAAGATGACAGGAGATTAGTTAGAATGTCAATCAACCAAATATCAAAAACCTCTCAATGGAAGACAAGAAGGAGACGATGAAAGAAGAAGAGAGTTGGGTTTCATGAAGGAGCTCCCTCTCTAAAGAAAGTTTTAGAAGGAAGTTCTGCGAGCCTGTGGAACAGAGTATTGTTGAGGGTGGTTTTCCATGGGTTATATTGATATTTAGGTTGTCTTTGTTGATTTGTGGTAGCATTGGATGTTCTCTAGGCCTCAAATTTTGTTGGGAGGCTTGGGAACATGTATTTCAAATAACCTAGAAAACGTTTTGTAAAATTCCACCCAGAGACAATTTTATCAAAATAATTAATATTTTTTTATGGGACCCTAAGTCTAAACTTAGGAAATTAAAAATATTAATGGGTATTAATCTAATTGTGGGTGTAACTTCTAGAAGAATACGAGGATCAGGCTAAAATGATCTTATCTATTGATTATCTTTTAATCTAGGCCATTGAATTTCAATGAGAAGATTATTTAAGGGAGCTTGAGGGTCATTTGGAAAACACACCGAGAGATCAAGAGATTGAATTTCTGAAGTAAGAAGTTTTCAGGAGGAAGTTCTGATTGAGGAGATTTCTTTCAGTTGAGGGGCAGGGATAGCATCCGGAGAGAGAGATTTTCTTAGCCAGAGAAACATCAACAGAGAGAGGTAGAGATTGATCTAGCAGCCCATATGCAGAGGCTGATGCAAGGCCACGAAGGGCCATGCAGAGACAACCCAGAGGGTGAGAAAGAGTCCGAGATTTTGTTGAGAAGAGTCTGTTTTAGAAGCCAGGAGCCGAGGTGTGAGACCGGGAGGCTGAGAGCAGAGATTCCAATAGAAAAATGATCAGAAAATGGGGTGATGCGATGCCTAGAGAGGTTGATGCAGGGAGTGCGTGAGGACTGCACAAAATCAGCATAAGGCCTGCTAGAGGCACTTTATCTAGTGTTTCGATCAGTCGGGATATTCTCAGTGATTGTGTGAGGTAATATCACAAATCTTTCTACTAGTATTTCTCTCTGTAACTGAATAACCCGAGAGGTATTCAGAGATGTATTCAAAATTTTCTACTGCTTAATAATAATAAACCCTCAGAACTGCTGCACTGGTTATCTCGCATTGGGTTTTTCTGGGGACGTTTGTCCAAAAATAACAGTGTCATTTGTGTTGTATTTTCTTTGTTGCTCAGTCTCTTGTTTCCCCATATAATTTAATTAAGTGAAGGCTACAGTGTATGTATTACGATATTTTCCGTAGGAAACTGCAAGTAATTTGTTTAATGGAATTTAACAAATAGGAGTAATATCATCAGTTGCTGTAGTAGGGATTCTTGTCTAGGAATTTTCAAAGTGTGAATGTCAAAGGGTTGGAACATGGTTATTTATTGGGTTTATTTGTTGGTCGCTAATTGATGGGTTGTAAGTTGGTTATTGTATATTTGTACTAGAGAAGGGTTGTGGTAGGGAACTATTTGAAACTTGGCCCAATTGAACCAAATTCGATTATAAACCGAGGTTTTGTATACTGAAGTTTTGTAGTCAAAGAGAATTTGGAAATTGTTTTTGGATCTCCCCCTCTTGTTTATTGAAGTATTATTTTTGTACATGATTTTTGTTGTTAATGAATGAATGTGATTATTGCTAAAGTTATGTTTTGAAATTGCTATTGTGGTGAGATTTGTTTAACACTAATTTCGCAAGTATAATATTTGGGTCTCACTACAGGGTACATTGGCTATAGGCATAGTACGACCATTATTAAATTCAAGTTGGTTTCACCTTAGAGGAGAAAGTGCATCAGTGCCACACATCTCAAGGGACTCGGGAAGCTCATAGCTCAGAGGTGTGCCCTAGGGCATGAAACCCACATTTTGATTCTAGACATTTTGAGGGGACTCAGGAAACCTTACGATGTTTTAAGGATTATACCATTCCTTCAGGAGGGATATTGAGCCTCCTGATCCTAAAGGACTTCATCCTTTGGGGGACGACCCTCTATCTTAGATGGTTTTGTTTACATTTTGAATACCTTGCTTATTGTCTTTTTATCCTCTATCTTTTGGATGACAAGTGCCTTTCTTGTAATTTTTCTAGGCTAAGGAGTTGGTGTTGCCTTTGCCTCTACTCGAGCCAACCCAAAAATATTGTCAATGGAGGTATACAACTTTCTTGGACAATGAGATTACCATGTTTGAATTTTTAACACATAATAGTAGTCTCTCACTTCTGAATCATTCATGTCAACAGTGGGATTTAGTCTTTTCCATTTTTTTACTTTTGCCTCTCTATATTTTCTCGGTTTGTCAACTCTACTTTTGGTCACGTAACTAGTGATTGATTCCCTCTAAGTCATTGTCCTTTCTAGTATGTCACTAGTTCATCACAACTCATACCTTTTCTTGATTGTGCTAGCATTGTCTCATGTAGCATTTGCTTTTGCCTCTTGAAAGTCACTTCTTCTCATGCTATAGCTAACATGGTGATCATATTTCCAAATCCTTCATTCATTGGTGCTTTGCTAGTATTCATATCTCTTGCATGTTAAGTAGATACATGTGGGCATAGCTATCTCTTAGTTTCATATATTTTTCATGAACATTTTCACTTTAGATGACCTTTATTTGTATATATTTTGTAATTTACGAGGTTCCTAGGATAATTTTGAGCATATATTCTTACCTTGGAAACCCCTATCTTGCACTTATGGACACTTTTTGAGGAGTTGTCCACCTATTTATCCTATTTTCACTTCCACGTTTGGACGTCTAAACTTCTAGGGCCAGACATTGGCCTCGTTGAGGGAATTTGTCTCTATGAGAACAACCTTACCATGTTTTGGGGCTGCTACCCTGGCTTTGGCACTTCAATAATCTTTGTATCTCTTGCACCCTAGGTAGCTACATGTGTGTATAGCTACCTCTTAGCTTCATATCTATTTCAGAAACTTTGCCACTTTATATGCCTTTTATTTTTTATTATGGAAATTTCTACCTGTTAATTTTGATGATGCTAAAGTAGTGTCACTACGTCCCTTGTTTTCTCGTCTTGATTTTGTTCACCTTGTGTCCTTTCTATGTAGTTTGTTTCACCTTATACCCTCCTAAAGGTAAAACTCTAACATGACCATTGTAGGATAATAACCTATTTTGGTAGCAATGTTACCATTCTCACATCTATCGCATCCTTCAACAAGTTGCAACATGAAGACACTTCTCTTGTTAAATATAAGTATAATATTTCTAACTATTCTTCCTTGTTTTTTATGCATTTTACTTAATCTTTCCTCTTAACACCATTCTTATCTATTTTGTTAAGCATGGATGCCCCTCTTATGGATTTGACACATTTTAGCCAAGGACACTTTGGGATGAATCTATGATTGTTCACGTGATGTCACATTTCGTAAGGAAATTTATTAGATGGCAGTACACATATCCCAAGCCATTGGTCACATATATCTTTTCCCTTTATAGCTCCATGCTAGCATTGCTGCTTCTTTCCTTTGTTGGTGCTTTAACAAAGTAGTTGCTTCTTTGGTTTTCTTCTCTCACCTTCTACCACTTTCTTGTAATTTTTATATGCTAGATTTAGGAGGATGCTTTAGGATAAATATGAGCTTTTGTAGGTTGCATTTGAGTTTACCACCATAGGAACCCTAGACATCTTGGTGGGTTGCAGTGGCTTTGAATTAGAAAATCATTTCGCTTATAAAAACAATCTTGCATTTGGATTCTATTAGTTGTATTCTATTATAAAATATTCTGAAATTACATGTTTAATTCTACATTTACTTATGCCTTCAGCCCTAGATATCACTGATAAAAATCTGTTAAAGTGGCTAAAGCAGGATGTCGTTTTTTCATTTTTTACTGCTATAATTTCTTGTTTTTAAAGGAAGTGTTATGACAAGATTTAGCATGTTTAAGATCGTGACACTTTTGGAATAATTTCAAATTTGGATTATCATATAATGAACTATCTATAATAGCTCAAAGAAAATATCTAACTTAAATCCATATTTAATTGAGTAATGACCATAATTCATGGCACATATATCATAATAAATTGATGGTCATTTGGCTAGTGACATAGATGACCATATATTTTGTTTGTCCTACCGATGGAATCCTACAT
The DNA here is from genome assembly GCA_000404065.3 of Pinus taeda. Classification (NCBI taxonomy): domain Eukaryota; kingdom Viridiplantae; phylum Streptophyta; class Pinopsida; order Pinales; family Pinaceae; genus Pinus; species Pinus taeda. Next base: position 412,763 of record APFE030036128.1, read on the forward strand.
TCAACCTACTCAAACTTTTTTATGTTGGACTTCTCGTTCATTAAATGGAGGGAAGTAGTTCATTAGGTGAGAATGGTAACCTTTGAATGTTAGTCTCTAACTTGTACCTTTGTGAGGGCTTTGCATTTGGCTGTAAGAATGTGAGATAACAATTCTCTTACGATGTCCATCTTATCATATGTTTCATAAGCTAGCTAGTATTCTATCTCCATGCTACTTAGGCTTGTTTCTCTTGTCTTATTTTGATACTCACATATGATAGTTTAATTGTTGTCTTAATATTGTAGTCATTAAACTTGTTTGTCTGCTCTCCCATTATTCACAACTTGACATACGTATTTTCTTCTTATAGTTTATTTTTATTTGCGTCCTTTTGTTATGTCATCACTTACATATGCTCTAATAGCTTCAAATATTATTGATTATCGAGGTGTGCTAGGTGTGTTGGTGTTACCACCTTTTATCACTGCAGGAGTTTCTATAACGTTCAATATTCTTTACCATTTCTAGCCTCATTTCTATAACATTGTTTCTCCTTTCCTTCATTGGTGACTCAACTGAATAACTGCCTCTTTTTGTTTCTTATTTCACATTCTATCACTTGTCGTTTATATAGAGTCAGTGTTGTCGTTGCCTCTACTTGAGAAAATTCAAAATTATTATCAGTGGAGGTATATAGCTCTCTTAGGCAATGAGATTACCATGTTCGAGTTTTTAGGATGCAATAGTAGTATCCTACAGGTGTATCATTCATGGTATTGGCCCAACTTGAGATACTTCTTCCTAGATAGTTCTAGTCACCATGTTACTTCCTCATGGTCACTTCGTTAGAAGGTTGGTTTTGGTTATTGCATCTCGTAGACTACAACTATGGGATTGCTCCAACATATTTTACATCCTTAAACAAGATCCAACATCATTACATGTCTTCTTATTTTTTCCGAGTGAATTATAAGTATCGTAATTCTAACTATTCTTCCTTGGCTTTTTGCATTTCATTTATACTTCTTGATTAACACTACCCTTATCTAGCTTGTTAATCATGGACTCCATTTTATGTATACCACATGTTTTGGTTCAGGACAATGGGAGATGATTCTAGGATTTTTCATGTGGAATCACATTTCATGAAGAAGTTTCATAGGTGACGTGGTAGTACACACATGTGAAGACATTGGTCACATCATTCAAGGCCTATTTAGGAAAAAATTTCATGCATGGACATCGTCTTGACATTCGATGTTGAATATCCTTGAACGTCCTCCTATTTAATCACATTTTTATCTATTTTGCAATGGAATAAAGATCGAAACCATTTGTGGACACATTTGCTTGCTATTTGCGAACATGTGGCTTCATTATTTTTGACTTGGAGAGGGTCATTTCATAATTTGTGGAGGTCACTTGAATTATTTTAGGATATATTCTTATGTTTGAAAAATCTTCTTGGACTTATGAGCTATTTTGGAGGAGCTTTCAATCTGTTTGGCCCTTTTCACTTGAAGCATGTCGCATCAAAAGACCTCCCACCATAAAGCCCTCGGGCATACGCACTCAAACTCGCTATAGTTAGGTGGAGTCAAGTTTAGTGGAACAACTTGGTTGACACTTAGAGTGCACCTGAGATGAGTTCAGTGGAATGATTTGGTGAGACAAACACATGAAGAGCATGCACAAGATGAGTTCAGTGGAACGATTTGTATGACTTGGCGAGTCGGAAAAACAAGGGAACTGAGCCAAGGCATGCTCGATTAAAGACAAGGAGTGCCCAGCTAAAGATAAGGTCCTCCTAGGTTAGATGCACCTACCCAATGTGCGAAGACACATGAACGAGGACAATGTGGCTAGGAGATTGGGACTGAGATTCATTCTAACCCATGCATCTTTTAAAGCGATGAATTCAGAAGGAAGCAAAGTGCTTGGGATGGCTAAAGATTTTCCAGAGAAGTTGGAAGTTGGAAAGGAAAGATGGACTTCACTATCATAAGGATGGATGACTATGAAGTTGTACTTGGCATAGAGTTTATAATTGAGCAAGAGGTTATCCCAATACTGCGCTTGAAGAAACTGTTCATTCATGCAGGAATGATGGAGACAATGATCGTTCCTACCATGGGAGTTATGGTAGGAGAATGTAGGATGACCACCATTCGTGTGGAGGTAGGACAACTGGAATATACAACTGGAATAGGAGGTTAATGAAAGGTTGGATTGAGTGGAGTCCATGCTCATGGAACACTCGAAATTGGTAGCAGCAGTGTCAGAGGCTATTTTGAGTTTATTAGATGATGGATGCGGGGACTTGAACTAGAGAGTGCGAGGTTAGTGATTTATGGACTTCTATTGTTGAAGAGAGTAGAGAGGATGAGGATAAAAATAAAGAGTGGTATGGTTATTTGGTGGAAGGATATGTTGATATATGGACTGAATTTGGATCAAGAACTAGACTGTGAATAAGATGAATATGGAGGGATGTCTATGGACTGGGATGGAACCATGAACACAGATATACCAGGCTATAACGATCCATTTCGATGAAGTTGATGGAAGAGAGTATGGGTAAGTGTTCCTATCCATTTTTAATGAAGTAAATTGCAAAGAAGTATGGAGCGTTCAAACTAGGTATTGGTGAATTATTCTCGTAGATGAGGGGATATTGCCTTGTGATGTGGAAAGGGAAGTTGTATGACTTCCCCACACCACTATCCTTTTGAAGCTCATGAAGGAAATGCACTCACTATCACTTTCTCAAGATGGTGAGACCCCTGGGAGCTTAAGATGCCATTGAACGACGCCTCATGATGAGTAGAACTGGAGGAAAGAATTTGTGACAAGGAAGAGTTGACAATGGTTGCACATGTTTGGGTGGATGTGTTCTTGTGGAGTTGACACTACGGTTAGATTAGCTACCTCACTAGTCAATCGCATGAGGGGATCCAACACATGTCATTCTCACAAAGTAAAATACATGCATAGATATTGATATATGTTAGAGATAGGATTATTTTGTGTTGATCAAGATAGTTGATGCATAGGATGTTTGTGATGTGGACAATCTTTAGGCTTTGGTTAATATTTTTTCCAAGGGGTGCGTTGTTAAGGATGAAAACTATTTTGAAGTTGGGTAGGATTTTGAGCCTTTAGGCTAAGCAGCCACGAATTTCTGAGTTAGGTTGAGTCAATTTTGGTGGAATGACTTCGTCACCACGAAAAGTGTGCACTTGACAAGTTTGATGGAATGACTTTGTTGAAATGAGTAGATGAAGAATGCACTCAAGATGAGTTTGGTGGAATGATTGGAACAAATTTGAGAGTGTGCATGATGAGGGTTCCTAGATGTGGCACACTCAACTGAAGAGAAGGCATACCCAACCACGATGTGCCCAACCGAAGACAAGGCATTCCCAGTTGAGAGGCACCCGCACCAGTTGTGAAGGCACATGACCAAAGGTGAATTGAAGGAAAGTTTGTATGTGAAAAAAATGCGACATAATTTGGGGTTTATTGTTGGATTGAATGAAGGAAAGTCGCTTGAACACCTACCAACACATCCCTTGGAAGAGACAAAATTGTTCATGGAGGGTGACTCATATATAATATATGAGAGGAGAGGAGTTAGAACATCAATTAATCGAAGATCAATAATGAAGCTGGAAGAGAGTTGAGTCGCACGAAGGCCCTAGCTCTCTAAAGCAAGCTATAGAAGGATGTTGTGCGAGCTTGTGGAAGGAAGTATTACCGAGGGTGGTATGCCATGGGGTATTTTTGTATTGAGGTTGTGTGCAGGTTCAAGGCACGCAACTTTGTTAATTTTTAGGTTTGGTTGTGGGTTGCTAGACGAAGGGTTGTAACTTAGTTATTGTATATTTGTATTAGTGAAGGGTTGTGGCATAAATCGTATTGGGAGTTCTTGCTCCCTTTTATTCATATGTTATTTCTGTACATGATTCATGTTGTTTATGAATGAATGTGATTATTGCTGAAGTTAAGCTAATTGAAGTGAATTGTAATTGTAGTTAAGCTTTGAAGTGGCTATTGTAATAAGATTTGATTGAACATTAATTTCACAAGTATAATATATCTTTCTTGTGATTGAGACATGTTCGATGAAAAGTATTTGGTGAGACTAGCACATGAAATATGCACTTGACATGAGTTCGGTCCATGATTGGAAAAAATTTGAGAGTTTTCATGATGAGGGTGCCTAGTCAAGGCACACCCGACTGAAGACAATGGGCACCAAGCTAAAATACACTTGACCATCGACAAGGTGTGCCGAGTTGATACACGCCCACCCGAGTTGTGAAGATACATGACTGGGGATGAGACATGAATGCACACGATCAAAGTTGAACCGATCAAAAGTTTGTATGTGAAAAATGATGTGACATAATTTGAATTTATGGTCAACTCGAATGAAGGAAATTTGGATCGAATGCCCAGCCGACATGTTTCGTGGAAGAGAAACAATTGTTCATGGAGGGTGACTCATATATATAAAATGAGAGGAGAGTAGTTAGAATGTCAATCAACCAAAGATCAACAACCTTTCAATGCAAGACAAGAAGAAGACGATGAAGGAATAAGAGTTTTGGGTCTCACGAAGGATCTCACTCTCTAAACCAAGTTGCGGAAGGAATTTGTGCAAGCTTGTGAAATGAAGTATTGTTGAGGGTGGTTTTCCATGGGATATATTGATATTGAGGTTGTGTGTGTTCATTTGGGGTAGCATGGGATGTGCTTTAGGCCTAAAATTTTGCTGGGAGGCTTGGGCACATGTATTCCAAAGAACCCAGAAAACGCTTTGTGAAATTCCACACAAAGACAATTTTATTAAAATAATTAATATTTTTTAATGGGACCCTAAGTCTAAACTTAGGAAATTAAATATATTAATGGGTATTAATATAATTGTGGGTGTAACTTCTAGAAGAAGATGAAGATAAGGCTAAAATGATCTTAGCCATTGATTAGCTTTTAATCCTGGCCGTTGAATGTCAACGAGAAGATTATTTAAGGGAGCTTGAGGGTCATTTGGAAAACACACCGAGAGATCAAGAGATCGAATTTCTAAAGTGAGAATTTTTCAGGAGGAAGTTCTGATTGAGGAGATTTCTTGCAGTTGAGAGGCAGGGATAGCATCCTGAGAGAGATATTTTGTCAGTTGGAGAATCATAAGTAGAGAGAGGTAGAGAGTGATCTAACAACCTAGATGTAGAGGCTGATGCAGGGCCACGCAAAGGCAATGTAGAGGGTGAGAGAGAGTTCAAGAATTTGTTGAGCAGAGTCAGTTTTAGAAGTTGGGAGCCAGGGTGTGAGACCGAGAGGCTTAGAGTAGAGATTCCAGGAAGAAAATTGATCAACAAACTAGGTGACGTAGTGCCTAGAGAGGTTGACACAGCGATTGCATGAGGACTGTTCAGAGGCAGCATAGGGCCTGCTAGAGGCACTTCAGCCAGTGTCCGGATCAGCTAGGATTTTCTTAGTGATTGTGTGAGGTAATCTCTCAAATATTTATGCGAGTTTTTCTCTCTGTAACTAAATAACATGAGAGGTATTTAGAGATGTAGTCAGAATTTGCTACTTCTTAATAATAATAAACCCTAAGAACTGTTGTACCGATTTTCCTGCATTGGGTTTTTTAGGGGGCATTTGTCCAAAAATAATTGTGTCATTTGTGTTGTATTTTATTTCTTGCTCAATCTATTGTTTCCGCATATAATTTAATTAAGTGAAGGCTACAATGTATGTATTACGAGATTTTCCATAGGAAACTACAAGTTATTTGTTTAAAGGAATTTAACAAATAGGAGTAATATCATATGTTGTTGTAGTAGGGATTCTGGTCTAGGAATTTTCACAATGTGAAGGTCAAAGGTTTGGAATAGTGTTATTTATTGCGTTTCATTGTTGGTTGCTAGTTGAAGGGTTGTAAGTTGGTTATTGTATATTTGTACTAGAGAAGGGTTGTGGTAGGGAACTATTTGGAACTTGGCCCATTTGAACCGAATTCGATTATAAACTGAGGTTTTGTATATTGAAAGTTTTATAGTCAAAGAGCAATTTGGAAAAAAAAAATAGATTTCCCCCTCTCATTTATTGAAGTATTATTTTTGTCCATGATTTGTGTTGTTAATGAATTAATGTGATTATTGCTGAAGTTAAGTTTTGAAATTGCCATTGTAGTGATATTTGATTAACACTAATATCACAAGTATAACATATCGGTCTCACTATAAGGTATATTGGCTAGAGGCATAGTATGAGCACTAGCAAACTCAAGTTGGTTTCGCCTTTGAGGAGAAAGCACATTTGTGTCGCACATCTCAGGGGACTCAGGAAGCTCATAGTGTGCCCTAGGGCATGAAACTCGCATTTTGATTCCAAACATTTTGAGGGGACTCGGGAAATGTCACCATGTTCTAAGGCTTATACCATTCCTTCGGGAGGGATATTGAGCCTCTTGATCCTAAAAGACTTCATCCTTTGGGGGACGACCCTCTATCTTAGATGGTTTTGGTTAAATTTTGAAAACCTTGCTTATTTTCTTTGTCTCCTGTATCTTATGGATGACAAGTGACTTTCTTGTAATTTTTCTAGACTAAGGAGTTAGTGTTGCCTTTGCCTCTACTTGAGCGAACCCAAAAATATTATCAACGGAGGTATATAGCTTGCTTGGACAATGAGATTACCATGTTTGAATTTTTATCATGTAATAGTTGTCTCCCACTTCTGAATTATTCATGTCAATGGTGGGATTTAGTCTTTTCCATTTTTTTTTCCTCTCTATATTTTCTCTGTTTTTCAACTCTATTTTTGGTCACCTCACTAGTGACTGATTCCCTCTAAGTCATTGTCCTCAGTAGTATGTCACTAGCTTATCACAACTCACACCTTTGCTTGATTCTGCTAGCATTGTTACATGTAGCCTTTGCTTTTTCCTCTCGAAAGTCACTTCTTCTCATGCTAGAGCTACCATGGTGATCATATTTCCAAATCCTTCTTTCATTAGTGCTTCACCAGTATTCGTATCTCTTGCACATTAGGTAGCTACATGTGGGAATAGCTATCTCGTAGTTTCATAGATTTTTCATGAATGTTTTCACTTTAGATGCCCTTTATTTGTATATATTTTGTAATTTACAAGGATTCTAGGATGATTGTGAGGATATATTCTTACCTTGGAAACCACTCTCTTGGACTTATGAACACTTTTTGAGGAGTTTTCCACCTAGTTATCCTCTTTTCACTTCCACATTTGGATGTTTAAACTTCTAGGGCTAGTCATTGGCTTGGTTGTGGAAATTTGTCTCTATGAGAACAACCTTACCATGTTTTGGGGCTTCTACCTTGGCTTAGCGCTTCACTAATCTTCGCATCTCTTGCACCCTAGGTAGCTACATCTTTCGTATCCTTTCAACAAGTTGCCACACATTTTGACCAAGGACTCTTTGGGATGAACCTATGATTGTTCATGTGGTGTCACATTTCATAAGGAAATTTCATAGCTGGTAGTACACATATCCCAAGGCATTCGTCACATATCTCTTTGCCATTTCTAGCTCCATGCTAACATTGTTGCTTCTTTCGTTTGTTGGTGCTTCAACAAAGTAGTTGCTTCTTTCGTTTTCTTCTCTCACCTTCTACCACTTTCTTGTAATTTTTATATGCTAGATCTACGAGGATGCTTTAGGATAAATATGAGCTTTTGTAGGTTTCATTTGAGTTTACCACCATAGAAACCCTAGACATCTTGGTGGGTTGCAGTGGTTTTGACTTGGAAAATCATTTCACTTGTAAAAAATATCTTGCATTTGGATTCTATTAGTTGTATTCTATTATAAAAGTTTCTGAAAGTACATGTTTAATTCTACATTTACTTATGCCTTCAGCCTTAGATATCACCGATAAAAATCTGTTAAAGTAGCTAAAATGGGTTGCCTTTTTTTACTTTTTTATCGCTATAATTTCTTGTTTTTAAAGGAAGTGTTATGACAAGATTTAGCATGTTTAAGATTGTGACTCTTTTGGAATAATTTCAAATTTGGATTATCATCTAATGAATTATCTATAATAGCTCAAAGAAAATATCTAACTTAAATCCCAATTTAATTGAGTAATGACCATAATTCATGGCACATATATGATAATAAATTGATGGTCATTTGGCTAATGACATAGGTGACCATATATTTTGTTTGGCCTACCGATGGGATCCTACATTCTACTTAGTAGAACTACTCTATGTTGGACTTCTCGTTCATTAAAAGGAGGAAAGTAGTTTCTTTGGTGAGAATGGTAATTTTTCAGTGTTATTCTCTTACTTGTACCTTTGTGAGGGCTTTGCATTTAGCTGTAAGACTATGTGATAATAATTCTCTTACGATGTCCATGTTATCATATTTTTCTTAAGCTAGCTAGTATTCTATCTCCATGCTACTTAGGCTTGCTTCTCTTGTCTTATTTTGATACTCACACATGATAGTTTAATTGTTGTCTTAATATTATAGTCATTAAATGTGTTTTTCTACTCTCCCATTATTCACAACTTGGCATACATATTTTCTTCTTATAGTTTACTTTTCTTTACATCTCTTTGTTATCTCATCACTTACATATGCTTTAATAGCTTCATCTTTTATTGATTATTGAGGTGTGCAAGGTGTGTTGGTGTTACCACCTTTTACCTTTGCAAGAGTTTGTATAACATTAAATCTTCCTTGCCACTTCTAGCCTCATTTCTATAACATTGTTTCTCCTACCTTCATTGGTGACTCCATAGAATAACTGTTGCTTTTGGTTTTTTATCTCAGATTCTATGAAGTTGATGGAAGAGAGTATGGGTAGGTGTTCCTATCCATGTTTAAGGAAGTAAATTGCAAAGAAGTATGGAGCGTTCAAACTAGGTATGGGTGGATTCTTCTCGTAAATTAGGAGATATGGCCTTGCAATGTGGAAAGGGAAGTTTTAATAATATCACTTGCTCTAGATGGTGAGACCCCTGGGAGCTTAAGATGCCATTGAATGATGCCTCATGATGAGTAGAACTGGAGGAAAGAATTTGTGACAGGGAAGAGTTGACAATGGTTGCACATGTTTGGGTGCATGTGTTCTTGTGGAGTTGACGCTATGGTCAGATTAGCTACCTGACTAGTCGATTGCATGAGGGGATCCAACACATGTCATTCTCACAAAGTCTGATACATGCATAGATATCGATATATGTCAAAGACAAGATTATTTTATGTTGATGAGGATAGTTGATGCATAGGTTGTTTGTGATGCGGACAATCTTTAGGCTTTGGTTAAGATGACTGCTGAGGAGTATGTTGCCAAGGACGACAACTATTTTGAAGTTGGGAAGGATGTCGAACCTTTAGGCTAGGCACCCATGAATGCCTATGTTAGGTTGAGTCGATTTAGGTGGAATGACTTTGTCACCATGAAAAGTGTGCACGTGACAAGTTTGATGGAATGACTTTTTTGAAATGAGCACATGAAGAATGCACTCGAGATGAGTTCGGTGGAATGATTGGAACAAATTCAATAGTGTGCATGACGAGGGTACCTAGATGTGGTACACTCGACTAAAGAGAAGGCATAGTTAGCAAAGATGTGCCCAACTGAAGATAAGGCATTCCCAGTTGAGAGGCACCCACACTAGTTGCAAAGGAACGTGACCAAAGGTGAACCGAAGGAAAGTTTGTATGTGAGAAACAATGCACCATAATTTGGGGTTTATTATTAGATTGAATGAAGGAAAGTTGGCTTGAATGCCTACTGACACGTCCCTTGGAAGAGACAAAATTGTTCATGCAGGGTGACTCATATATGTAAGATGAGAGGAGAGGAGTTAGAACATCAATTAATCAAAGATCAATAACGAAGCTCAAAGTGAGTTGAGTCACACGAAGGGCCTAGCTCTCTAGAGCAAGCTATAGAAAGATTTTTTGTGAGCTTGTGGAAATAATTATTGCCAAGGGTGGTATGCCATGGGGTATTTTTGTATTGAGGTTGTGTGCAGGTTCAAGGCCCGCAACTTGGTTATTTTTTGGGTTTGGTTGTGGGTTGCTAGTTGAAGGGTTGTAACTCAGCTATTGTATATTTGTATTAGTGAAGGGTTGTGGCGTAAATCACATTTGGAGTTCCCGCTCCCATTTATTCGTGTTTTATTTCTGTACATGATTCATATTGTTTACAAATGAATGTGATTATTGCTGAAGTTAAGTTAATTGAAGTGAATTGTAATTGAAGTTAAGATTTGAAGTGGGTATTGTAATAAGATTTGATTGAACACTAATTTCACAAGTATAATATATCTCTCTTGCGCTTGAGACATGTTCGATGAAAAGTAATTGGTGAGACGAGCACATGAAATATGCACTTGACATGTGTTCGGTCCATGATTGGAACAAATTGGAGAGTTAGCACGACAAGGGTGCCTAGCTGAGGCACACCCGACTGAAGACAATGGGCGCTAAGCCGAAATACACTTGACCATCGACAAGGTGTGCCTAGCTAATACACGCCCACCTGAGTTGCGAAGGTACATGACTGAGGATGAGATATGAAGGCACATGATCAAAGGTGGACCAAATGAAAGTTTTTACGCAACATAATTTGGGGTTTATGGTCTGCTCGAGTGAAGGAAATTTGGATCGAATGCCCAACCGACATGTTTCGTGGAAGAGAAACGACTGTTCATGGAGGGTGACTCATATATATAAGATGAGAGGAGAGTGGTTAGAATGTCAATCAACCAAAGATCAACAACCTCTCAATGCAAGGAAAGAAGGAGACGATGAAGGACGAAGAGATTTGGGTCTCACGAAGGAGCTCGCTCTCTAAAGCAAGTTGCAGAAGCAAGGTGTGTGAACTTGTGAAACGGAGTATTGTTGAGGGCGGTTTTCCATGGGTTATATTGATATTGAGGTTGTGTGTGTTCATTTTGGGTAGCATCGGATGTGCTCTAGGCCTCAAATTTTGTTGGGAGGCTTGGGCACATGTATTCCAAAGAATGCAGAAAAAGTTTTGTGAAATTCCACACAGAGACAATTTTATTGAAATAATTAATAGTTTTTAATGGGACCCTAAGTCTAAACTTAGGAAACTAAATATATTAATGGGTATTAGTCTAATTGTGGGTGTAACTTCTAGAAGAAGACGATGATTGGGCTAAAATGATCTTAGCCATTGATTAGCTTTTAATCTGGGTTGTTGAATGTCAACGAGCAGATTATTTAAGGGAGCTTGAGGGTCATTTGGAAAACACATCGAGATTTCAAGAGATCGAATTTCTCAAGTGAGAAGTTCTCAGGAGGAAGTTGTGATCGAGGAGATTTCTTGCAGTTGAGGGGCAGGGATAATATCCAGAGAGAGATATTTTCTTAGTTGGAGAATCATCAATAGAGAGAGGTAGAGAGTGATCTAGCAGCCCAAATGAAAAGGCTGACATAGGGCCACGCAGAGGCAACGTAGAGGGTGAGCGAGACTTCGAGAACTTGTTGAGCAAATTTAGTTTTAGAAGCTGGGAGACGGGGTGTGAGACTGGGAGGCTTAGAGCAAAGATTCTGGGCAGCAAATCGATCAAAAAATTGGGTGATGCAGTGCCTAGAGAGGTTGACGCAAGGACGAGGCACTTCATCCAGTGCCTGGATTAGCCGAGATTTTCTTAGTGATTATGTGAGGTAATATCACAAATATTTCTGTGAGTATTTCTCTCTGTAACTAAATAACCCGAGGGGTATTCAGAGATGTATTTTAAGTTTATCAGATGATGGATGCAGGGACTTGCACTAGAGAGTGTGAGGTTGTTGATGTTCAAACTTCTATTGTTGAAGAGTGTGGAGGGGATGAGGATCAACGTGAAGAGTAGTATGGTTATTTGGTGGAATAAGATGTTGGCAGATGGACTGAGTTTGGATCAGGAACCAGACTAAGAATAGGATGAAGATGGAGGGATGTCTATGGACCGGGATGGAACCGTGAAGACAGATATACCAGGCCATAACAATCCAGTTTCGATGAAGTTGATTGAAGAGATTATGGGTAGGTGTTCCTATCCACGTTTAATTAAGTAAATTGCAAATAAGTATGGAGCATTCAAACTAGGTATGGGTCGATTCTTCTCGTAGATGAGGAGATCTGGCATTGTGATGTGAAAAGGGAAGTGGTATGACTTCCCCACACCACTATATTTTTGAAGCCCATGAAGGAAATGGACTCTTTGTCACTTGCTCAAGATGGTGAGACCCTTGGGAGCTTAAGATGCCATTGAACAACACCTCATGATGAGTAGAACCGAAGGAAAGAATTTGTGACAGGGAAGAGTTGACAATGGTTGCACATGTTTGGGTGCATGTTTTGTTTGAGGCTCCAACCTTGTCACTTTGAGGCACCAACCTCTAGGGCTCCGACCCTATCTCTGGTACAGGTACCAACCTGGTCTCTTGAGGACTCTTATCTCTAGGGCTCCAACCCTATCTTCCAAGGCCCCAACCATGTCTCTTTGAGGCTCCAACCCTATCATCCAAGGCACCAACCTTGTCTCTTTGAGGCTCCAACCTCTTGGGCTCCAAATCTTAGCTTTAATTCATCAAGATATGTTTGGTTATACTTCGCAGCTCCCAATGTCTTCTTTAACAAGCCCTATCAATCTTCAGCTACGCCTTCACTTAGTATCCACATCACATCATCAATGACAAACTTTTAGCTTCACATGAAGGTGTCACCACTACTCTTCTTGTTACCCAAACAAAACTTCTTCAAGGTCATCTCATGATGGCTTAAATGCATCATGGTATTCAATAATCTCCACAAATCTTCAATATGTTGCTTCACAAAGCTCTCCGACTCTGCCCTATTATGTTCTCAAGGGAAGACTTCAACAAGCTTTATTTGTCTAATCCCAATAAATCAACACTTCGACCATGAAACTATGGTAGCTTCAACCACGACAACTATGGCAGCGTCGACCACGAAAACTACAGTAGCTCTGACCACGAAAACTACAACAACTTTGACCATGGAAACTACGACAACTTCGACCACGGCAACTACAACAACTTCAACCACTCTAACTATGGCAACCAAGATTTTATGCCTAAATATAATTATCCTTTTTTCATCCTAAATAATACTTTTCTTGTTCTCCTCGAGCTTCTATCTTCTTCTATACTTCGTATCTCTAAATTATTCCCTGAATTGCTAATCAAAATTAAGTGTTTAGATGTCTATTTATAGATACTTCATTTATAACTGAAGGGACACTTCTATTTGAAGAGAGGTTTACTTGTATGATTGAGTGTAGGTCGGCTCACTGCTAGGAATAATTTCCTTAACTTAAAAATTAATTATCTCACAAACTATTGGGATTTTCAGGTCAAATAAAGCCTCGTTAGAAAGAGGAAAAAATCCTCTTTAAGATGTTCTAGGATCCATTTTGAAAGGATGCCTCCAAGGTGTCAAAAATAATATTTCTTTGTGACTATCCTTAAATTTTATTCATAAAAAGTTTGGGACAACATGAGGAATGTTTGGGAGAGCATGGCTTCTTCATTCTTTGGCTTCTTCATTGTTATCAATGTCAGCATAGAGAGTCATTAGGTAGGAGTGCAACACCCATGTAGCATGACGCATGAATAATGTCGTCATATACTACTGCAGTCATAGTGAAAAATCATTAGGAGAACTCTGAAATAATATTCCAACCATCAAATGTTCTCCAACCACATTATGAAGACCTCATCAAGTGCCATCATCAATTGTGGTCATTCGTAAAGAATATGACATCATCAAATGTAGTCCTCCATATGTCATCAACGGATTCTAAATACTTGGCACTTGACGCTTTGTGGACACATCTACTTTCTATTTGCGAACACGTGGCTTAATTACTTTTGAATTGGAGAGGGTCATTTCATAATTTTTGGAGGTCACTTGCATGACTTTTATGATATGTTCTTACATTTGAAATTTCTCCTTGGACTTATGAGCTATTCTAGAGGAGATTTCAACCTATTTGGCCCTTTTCACTCGATGTGTGTGTACCTCCCATTGTCAATCACTCAGGCTTAAACACTCAGACATGCTCGAGTTAGGCCAAGTCGATTTTAGTGGAACAAATTTTATGAGATAGGCACACGAAGAGTGCACCTAAGATGAGTTCGGTGGAACGATTAGAAAGACCTGGTGAGTCACGATGACAAGGTGTTAATTTTTGGTATGTTTTATGCTTAAGAGCAATTTACTTCAGTTTTCTTCTTAGCCCAATACCAATGTCCAGATTAGCAATCACATTAGCATGATAGTAAAATGTAGATCGAACATAAACATAAATAGTGGAATACAAGCCAAGACAAGAGGACATAAGATGTGGCACCAGCCAGGGAAAAATCCCAATGTGGGGAAACCCTTGAACAAATCTTCTTATATTCTTAAATAGTCCAGTAGAGAGAGAAAGATAGTACAAATATACAAATCAGATATTTTATGACAGTAGCAGTACGTCCATCATTTTGCTAATGATGACTATTTTAAGATGTAACCCTGACAGTCTTCAAACACTCACTAGGAGTGTTGTAGCATACCCTTTAGGAGATCATCAATCTAATGGCCCTCCACATAACATTGTTGCAACATTCCTCTATTGCTTGTTGCACTTGCAATTCTAGTTAGGGCACAATATGCAGCCCTAAACTTCCTTGACAGTCATGAATTGTTGATCTGGTAAGGGCACTTGAAGTAGTTCTAAACTTCCTTCACAATCTCCAAATAGACCTAAGAGAGTTGTGACCTATGATGGAGTAAGTCCTCCCTTTTCTATGAAACTGTGGCACATCTAGACAACCCTAAGCAGCCATTGCTATGGTGTTATGGCCTGCGGCCTAGCACACAACAACTCCTATAGCAAATGTCCTCAAAACATAATACAAGCATTATCAATGCAGTATCTTATCCTATAAGAACTTGTCTTTGTTGTCATCCCTTTCAAGCATCCAACTATATACATATGTTGATCTATAGAGAAAATCTCTTCAACGCATTCCTTCACTTTATGATTGTGGCTTACTAACCTAGGAAACAATCATTAAGGCATGCCTAGAACTACTTCCTTTATCACACTGTCACCTATAGAAAACACGTTATCTTTCCAGGCTTCTCAATGCTATGTTAAGACTCCTTGCTGTGGCCTAGGGCTCATCTTTGACAGTGGCTAGGACTCCTCTTTGCTGCGGATTAGGAATCCTACAAGCTACAGATAAGAGCCTCTCTTTACTATAGATTAGGGTTTCCTTTTGGCAGTGGATAGGTCCACTTGACTGTGAATTAAGGGCTCCTTTTGACAATGGATTAGGGCTCCCTTTTTGTTGCATATTGGAGCTCTTCTTGATCGTATATAGGACCTCCCTTGACTACATTTTAGTCTCCTTTATGACTGCGGCCAAGCCTCCTCTTCTCCCACAGCTAAATCTCTCTTATTCAATTGCGGCTAGGTCTCCTTCATGACTGTTGTTAGAGCACATTTGATATGTGACTAGGACTCTCTTTGATAACACTTTCCACGACGTCTTCCTTGAGGGAAGACAAACTAAAAACATGTGGAGAGAGAGGTCATGAAATAATGGGTGTCTCAAATGACTTGAGGTCTTCTCTATTTCAATGCAATGTTGAGGTTGAGTTGGAGGTTATTTGGTTGATGATAGACCTTGACAAATTGTCAAATAATATAAATAAATTCATATCTCCATAAATACATGTCAGAATCAGATGATATTTAGATCAATCCTACACCTCTCGAAGAGAGGAATCCAAGAAAAATATCAGCTGCCTTAAATAAGGTGACCCACATGGATTTTGTCCCTAGTTTCCAATTTCAACACTCCCTCTCAACTAGGGAGGACTCCATATGCTAATCCATATGTTAGTCGATACTATCTCTGCCTTAAATGCATTGCTCTGTACTGCTCTGCTTTGCTGAACTATGAAGAAGAAGAAGTGATCAAGAATGTATCATACCATTCTCTACTGACCCGAAGTTAGTCCTAGATAAAAGAGAGTGTCTCATACTACTCTTACTTATCTGAAATTAGTTACAAATAAAAAGAGTGTCTCATACCACTCTTACTGATCTGAAATTGGTTCCAAATAAAGAGAGTGTCTCATACCACCCTTACTAACCTGAAGTCAATTCCAATTGATCCCCAAGCAGTATCATACATCCTAGCATAGGGAGTACAGTAGTACACAATGTGTCCATCGATTGTACTATGGACCCTAACCTTATTTCCTTACACATTGGCCAGATGAGAGGTAGTTCCCATGAGTCCCAAACTGCATGGGTAGGATGTCTCAGCAGGAGAAGGATGAACCACTCATCCTACCTACATGTCACCATGGGGTATCCCAAGGGAAGGTTGAACCACTCACCCTATACACATCAAATCACTAGAGGAAGGCTGAACCACTCACCCTATGATTATGTCTCGACGGGAGAAGGATGTACAACTCATCTTGCCTACATAAAAAAACATTAGGGGAAGGCTGAACCACTCACCCTATGGTTGCTCATCACTCCAAGAAGTACCCCAAGGCCCCCAGAGCTCATGAAGCTCAATATCCATATCATATAGGACCCTCAGGAGAGGGTCTCTCCACGACACCTAGTTGTTCTCAGAAAGTCAAGAATTTGACCTTTCTCAGGTGCTTCGTCAGAATACCGATGAACTGCTCATCAATCACAATGTGATGGAGCCTTATTTTTCCGCATTGTACCATATCTAGAATAAAGTGATAAATAATGTCTATGTGCTTGGAGAAATCATGAAATACATGATTCTCTGATAATAGGATCCCACTCTGGTTGTCACAGAGGATCATGGTGGTATCCAACACATGTCCAAACAACTCACTGAAGAGCGTCCCCAACCAGACAGCTTCACATGAGGACATACTCGCAGCTATGAATCTGGGCTCAGCGGTGCTCAAAGAAACCGACTTCTGCTTCCTGCTCATCCAGGATATCGAAGTATAACCCAAAGAGAAATAACACTCAAAAGTGCTTTTGCAATCCACCATACTGCCTGCCCAATCAGCATCAGAATAACCATGCAGCCTCACATCTCCAGCAGTGTATCCCATTCCAAGAGTGATTGTGCCCCAAAGATATCTCAGAAGATTCTTGGCACCAATCCATTTTGAGTGATGAGGCTCAACCATATATTGGTTCAACGTGTTAACTGCAAAGAATATACGCCGACACCAGTTCACCAAGAACATCAATGCACATATGAGTTGAAGATACTTAGAAGTATTACCCAATTTAGGTCCGACAACAATATGGCATAACCTCTTAAAGTTAAGCTCCATTGGGGTATTCACATGCTTGCATTCCACCATCCTAAACCTTTTCAATATCATCACAACATATTTTCCTTGAGATAGGAAAATTTCTCCTGGCTTTTGCCAGACCTCCAACCCTAGGAAGTAGTGCATCAGTCCTAGGTCCTTCATCTCAAATTTAGAATCCAACTCCCTCTTACATTTGTAATTGAGAGGGTTTACACCTGTGAGAAATAGGTCATCCATATAAAGCATGAGTATGAGAGATCTATCATATTCAACCTTAAAGTAAAGGTTCAGATCGACTTCACTCCTAGTGAATCCCAACTTCAACAGATAGCCAACGATCCTTTCAGACCAAGCCCTGAGTGCTTGATTCAAACCAAAGAGAGCTTTCTTCAACCTGCATATATGAGATACCTAGTCATGAACCTCAAACCCCTTGGGTTGCTCCACATTTTTGGTCTTGCTATTACTTGAGGGGAATGGTCCCCTTGTAATCTTTTCCTTGATACATCTCAGACATATACCTGCATGCTCTTCTTTGAACTTAGGAATCCATTTCACTATCTGTCTCATATCAGGTAGGGCCTTACAATAAATATGGGTAGACGTTCAGAGCCATAGTTTAGATTGAAGAGACGTGTCACAAGACATGGCCCCTAATGGACTTCCTGCAACTTGATACAAAGTGTCAACCCCAAACCTAAGATTAAAAGCATCTTTAAAATTTCTTTTCCAAACACATACCTTTCCATCGATGAATGCCACCTTATAGCCTTTGTCTTCCATTCCCGAAATGGACACCAGGTTCTTCTTGAGATCAAGTACATATAGAACTTGTTGTAAATAAATCATGTTACCATGATTCAATTGAAGGGTAACATTCCCTACACCCTTTATGAGATAGGTGGCATCTTCTCAAAGAATAATCTCCAAGTTTGTTTCCTTCTCTATCAGACTAGAGAGAGCTTCCTTGTATCCAGTGAAGTGCCCTGAAGCACCACTATTAATAAGCCAATTTCCCAAAATGTCCAGAAGATATTTTGTGGAGAGGGCCGATATAAGATAATACTCATTTTGCTTATTGTTAACAACACTTGATTCTTCATACCTGGAGTTCCTTGCTTTCTCGGAGAGTCGACCATTCCTTGATGTCCCATGGGCCGCATTCCTTTTTCCTTTACCATTGTACCTATCATTACTTCAATCATTGTTGTTGAATATGCCCCTGGAATGATTGTGATCATCATGTGATGTGTCCCTTCTATTTGGACACTCATTTGCATAGTGGCCAAACCTATTGCAAGTGAAGCACTTGCCTTTCCTTCCTCCCTTAGATCTAGGCTTTCCATGGGAATGTCCTTTAGTTCCTGCATTGAATCTCCTTTTGTCATGAGTGGAGAATGCAGTAGGGTTGCCTTAGTAAAGGCATTTCTTGCTCCACCATTCTTGTTTCTTCCAATGTCAGATAAAGAGACATCTTCCATCCGTGATAGTCAGAATTTTCACGGAGCTTGTCTTCAACCAGGAAGTGGGATGAGGAACCCATTGAGCCTTTTTCCTTGTCCAGCTGTCTTCGGTGATTGCTCTTTCACTCTTGCTTGGGTTTTGTCTTCACCTCACCTCTGATACCATGTTAATTTTTGGTATGTTCTATGCTTAAGAGAAATTTACTTCAATTTTCTTGTTAGCCCAATATTAATGTCCAAATTAGCAACCACATTAGCATGATAGTAAAATGTAGATAGAACATAACATAAACAATAGAAGACAAGCCAAGACAAGAGGACACAAGATGTGGCACCAGATAGGGATAAACTGCAATGTGGGGAAACCCTTGATCAAATATTCTTATACTCTTCAGTAGTCCAGTAAAGAGAGAGAGATAGTACAAATATACAAATAAGATATTTTATGATAGCAATAGTAAGTCCATCATTTTGCTAATGATGATTGCTCTAAGATGTAGCCCCGACAGTCTTCAAACACTCACTAGGAGTGTTGTAGCATTCCCTTTTAGGAGACCATCAATATAATGGCCCTCCACATAAAACTGTTGCAACATTCCTCTATTTTTGTGTTGCACCTGCAATTCTGGTTAGGTCACAATATGCAGCCCTAAACTTCCTTGATAGTGATGAATTGATGATCTAATAAGGGAACTTGAAGTAGTTCTAAACTTCCTTAACAATCTCCAAACAGACCTAAGAGAGTTGCAGCATATGCTAAAGTCCTCCCTTTGCTATGAAATAGTGGCACATCTAGACAGCCCTAAGTAGCATTTACTATGGTGCTATGGCCTACAACCTAGCACATAGGAACTCTTGTAGCAAATGTCCACAAAATAGAATACAAGCATTATCAATGCAGAAGTATCTTATCCTATAAGAACATGTCTTTGTTGTCAACACTTTCAAGCATCCAACTATATACATGCACTGATCAATAGGGCAAATCTCTTCAAAACATTCCTTCACTTTATGAATATGGCTTACCAACCTAGCAAACAGTCTTTAAGGCATGCCATGAACAACTTCTTTTATCACACTATCACCTATAGAAAACACCTTATCTTTCTAGGCCTCTTAATGGTATGTTAAGACTCCTTCTTGATGCGGCCTAGGGCTCATCTTTGATAGTGGCTAGGACTCATATTTGTTGTGGATTAGGACTCCTACAAGATGTGGATAAGAGCCTCTCTTTACTGTGGATTAGGTTTTCCTTTTGACAGTGGATAGGTCCACTTGACTATGAGTTAGGGGCTCCTTTTGATAGCGGATTAGGGATCCCTTTTTGTTGTGTATTGGAGATCTCCTTGATAGCAGATAAGACCTCCCTTGACTGCACCTTAGTCTACTTTATGACTGCAACTAAATCTCCTCTTCTCTTGCAACTAAATCTCCCTTCAAGACTGTGACTAAGCCTCCTCTTCACCTACGGCTAAATCTCCCTTCAAGACTATAGCTAGGTCTCCTTCATGACTATGGCTAGGGATTTCTCAAGGCTATTTCTAGGGCTCTCCTCCAACTACAGCTAGGTAGCTAGGGCACATCTGATCTGCAACTAGGGCTCTCTTTGATAACTCTTTCCACAATGTCTTCCTTGAGAGAAGACAAACCCAAAACATGTGGAGAGAGATATCATGAGATAATGTGTGTCTCAAATGACTTGAGGTCTCCTCTATTTAAATGCAACGTTGAGGTTGAGCTAGGGGTTATTTGGTTGTTGATAGACCTTGACAAATTGTCAAATAATATAAATAAATTCATATATCCATAAATACATGTCAGAATCTGATGATCTTTAGATCAATCCTACACCTCACGAAGAGAGGAATCCAATAAAAATAATGGCTACCAAAAATAAGCTGACCCACATGGAGTTTGTCCCTAGTTGCCAATTTTAACATAAGGGAACCAAGCCAAGGAACACTCGATCGAAGAAAAGGTATGCCTAGGCCCTAGCAACTCCTGTAGCAAATGTCCTCAAAACATAATACAAGCATTATCAATGCATCAATATATTATCCTGTAAGAACTTGTCTTTGTTGTCAGCACTTTCAAGCATCCAACTGTATACATATGTTGATCTATAGGGCAGATCTCTTCAATGCATTCCTTCACTTTATGACTATGGCTTACTAACCTAGCAAATAGTCCTTAAGGCATGCCTAGAACAACTTCCTTTATCACACTGTCACCTACAACAAATATGTTATCTTTCCAGGCTTCTAAATGTTATGTTAACACTCCTTGCTTTGTCCTAGGGCTCATCTTTGATAGTGGTTAGGACTCCTCTTTGCTGCGGATTAGGACTCATACAAGCTACGAATAAGAGCCTCTCTTTACTATGGATTAGGGTTTCCTTTTGGCGGTGGATAGGTCCACTTGACTGTGAGTTAAGGGCTTCTTTTGAAAATGGATTAGGGCTCCCTTTTTGTTGCATATTGGAGCTCTTCTTGATAGCGGATAGGACCTCCCTTGACTGTGTCTTAGTCTCCTTTATGACTATGGCTAATTCTCCTCTTCTGTTGTGGCTAAATCTCCCTTCAAGGTTGCGGCTAAGTCTCCTCTTCACCTGCGGCTAAATATCCCTTCACGATTGCAGCTAGATCTCCTTCATGACTACGGCTAGGGATTTCTCAAGACTGCTGCTAGGTCTCTCCTTCAACTGTGGCTAGGTGTCCTTCATGACTATAGCTAGGGCACATTTGATATGCGACTTGGACTCTCTTTGATAACACTTCCCAAAACATCTTCCTTGAGAGAAGACAAACCCAAAACATGTGGAGAGAGAGATCATGAGATAATGCGTGTCTCAACCTTAAAATAAAGGTTTAGATCTCAAGAGTGATTGTACCCCAAGGATATCTTAGAAGATTCTTGGCACCAATCCAATGGGAGTAATGAGGCTCAACCATATATTGGCTAAACGTCTTAACTACAAGGCATATACGTGGACACAAGTTCACCAAGAACATCAATGCACCTATGAGTTGATGATACTCGAAAGTATTACCCAATTCAGGTCTAACAACAATATCACATAACCTCTTAAAGTTAAGCTCCATCGGGGTAGTCACAGACTTGCATTCCACCATCCCAAACCTTTCTGATATCATCACAACATATTTTCCTTGAGATGGGAAAATTTCTCCCGACTTTTATCAGACCTCCAACCCTAGGAAGTAGTGCATCAACCCTAGGTCCTTCATCTCAAATTTAGAATCCAACTCCCTCTTATGTTTGTAAATGAGAGGGTTTGCACCTATGAGAAATAGGTCATCCATATAAAGCACCAGTATGACAGATCTATCATCTTCAACCTTAAAATAAAGGTTCAGATTGACTTCACTCCTAGTGAATCCCAACTTCATCAGATAGCCATCGATCCTTTCCTACCAAGCCCAGGGTGCTTGCTTCAAACCAAAGAGAGCTTTCTTGAACTTGCATATATGAGATACCTCGTCATGAACCTCAAAACCCTCGGGTTGTTCCACTTTTTTGGTCTTCATTTTACTTGAGGGGAATGTTTCCCTTGTAATCATTCCCTGGATACATCCCAGACATATACCTGCATGCTCTTCTTTGAACTTGGGCATCCCTGTCACCATCTATCTCATATCGGGTAGGGCCTTAAAATGAAGATGGGCAAACATTCGGGGACATAGTTTAGATTGAATAGATGTGTCACAAGACATGGCCCCCAATGGACTTCCTACAACTCAATACAAAGTTCTAACCCTGAACCCAAGAGTTAAAGCATCTTTAAAATTTATTTCCAAACACATACCTTTCCATCGATGAATTCTACCTTATAACCTTTGTCTTACATTGTCGAAATGGACACCAGGTTCTTCATGAGATTAGGTACATATAGAAGTTATTGTAAATGAATCGTGTTACCTTGATTCAATTGAAGGGTAATATTCCCTACACCCTTTACGAGATAAGTTACATCGTCTCTAAGAATAATCTCCAAGTTTGTTTCCTTATTTATCAGATTAGAGAGAGCTTCCTTGTATCCGGTGAAGTGCCTTGAAACATGACTATCAATAAGCCAATTTCCAAAAGTGTCCAAAGGAGATGTGGTGGAGAGGGCCGATATAAGATAATACTCCTTTTGCTTATTGTTAACAACATTTGATTCTTCATACCTGGAGTTCCTTGCTTCCTTGGAGGGTCGACCATTTCCTCGACGCCTCGCATTTTTTTCCTTTTCCATTGTACCTGTCATTCCTTCGATCATTGTTGTTGAATATATGCCTAGAATGCTTGTGATCATCATGTGATGTGTCCCTTCTATTTCGACACTAACTTGCATAGTGACCAAACCTATTGCAAGCGAAGCACCTGCCTTTCCTTCCTCCCTTAGATCCAGGCTTTCCATGAGAATGACCTTTAGTTCCTGCATTGAATCTTCTTTTGTCATGAGTGGAGAATGTAGTAGGGTTGCCTTAGTAAAGGCATTTCTTGCTCTACCATTCTTGTTTCTTTCAATGTCAGATCAAGACAGATGTTCCATCCATGATAGTCAGAATTTTCACGGAGCTTGTCTACAACCGGGAAGTGGGATGAGGAACCCATTGAGCCTTTGTCCTTATCCAACTGTCTTCGGTGATTGCTCTTTCACTCTTGCCTAGGCTTTGTGTTCACCTCACCTCTAATACCATGTTAATATTTGGTATCTTCTATGATTAAGATAAATTTACTTCAATTTTCTTGTTAGCCCAATATCAATGTCCAAATTAGCAATCATGTTAGCATGATAGTAAAATGTAGATAGAACATAAACATAAACAATGAAGATAAGACAAGACAAGAGGACACAAGATGTGGCAGCAGCTAGGGGAAAACCTTAATGTGGGGAAACCCTTGATCAAATATTCTTACACTCTTCAATAGTCCAACAGAGAGAGAAATATAGTATAAATATACAAATAAGATATTCTATGACAACAATAGTAATTCCATCATTCTACTAATGATGATTGTTCTAAGATGTAGCCCTAATAGTCTTCAAACACTTAATAGGAGTGTTGTAGCTTACCCTTTTAGGAGATCATGAATCTAATGGCCCTCCACATAACATTGTTGCAACATTCCTCTATTTGCTTGCTGCACCTGCAATTTTGGTTAGGGCACAATATGTAGCCCTAAAATTCCTTGACATTAATGAATTGTTGATCTGATAAGGGAACTTGAAGTAGTTCTAAACTTCCTTAACAAACTCCAAACAGACCTAAGAGAGTTGTGGCATATGCTAGAGTAAGTCCTCCCTTTTCTATGAAATAGTGGCACATCTAGATAGCCTTAAGTAGCCCTTGCTATGGTGCTATGGCCTATGACCTAGCACATAACAACTCTTGTATCAAATGTCCTCAAAAAAGAATACAAGCATTATCAACACAAAAGTATCTTATCCTATAAGAACTTGTCTTTGCTGTCAGCACTTTCAATAATCCAACTGTATACATACGCTGATCTATAGGGTAGATCTCTTCAACAATTCCTTCACTTTATGACTATGGCTTACCAACCTAGCAAACAGCCATTAAGGCAAGCCGTGAACAAATTCCTTTATCACACTATCACCTATAGCAAATATGTTGTCTTTCCAGGCCTCTTAATGTCGTGTTAAGACTCCTTCTTATTGTGGCCTAAGGTTCATCTTTTATAGTGGCTATGACTCCTACAAGTTGTAGATAAGAGCCTCTCTTTATTGTGGATTAGGGCTTCCTTTAGACAATAGATAGGTCCACTTGACTGTGATTTAAGGCCTCCTTTTAACAGAAGATGAGGGCTCCCTTTTTTCTGCATATTGGAGCTCTTCTTGATAGTGGATAAGACCTCCCTTGACTGTATCTTAGTCTTCTTTATGACTGCGGCTATGTATCCTCTTCTCTTATGGCTAAATCTCCCTTCAAGACTGCGCCTAAGTCTCCTCTTCACTTGTAGCTAAATATTCATTCAAGACTGCGGCTAGGTCTCGTTCATGAATACGGCTAGGGCTTTCTCAAGGTTGTTGCTAGGGCTCTCCTTCAACTACAGTTAGGTCTCCTTCATGATTACGGCTAGGCCACAACTGATCTATGGCTAGGACTCTCTTTGATAAATATTTCCACAACATCTTCCTTGAGAGAAGACAAACCCAAAACATGTGGAGAGAGGGATCATGAGATAATGTGTGTCTCCAATGACTTGAGGTCTCTATTTAAATGCAACATTGAGGTTGAGTTGGGGGTTATTTGGTTGCTAGATGACCTTGATAAATTTTCAAATAATATAAATAAATTCATATCTCCATAAATACATGTCAGAATCGGATGATATTTAGATCAATCCTACACCTCGCAAAGAGAGGAATCCAAGATAAATATCAGCTACCATAAATAAGGTGACCCACATGGAGTTTGGCCCTAGTTTCCAATTTTAACATAATGGAACCAAGCCAAGGCACACTCAATCGAAGAAAAGGTATGCCTAGAACCTAGCAACTCTTGTAGCAAATGTCCTCAAAACAGAATACAAGCATTATCAACACAACAATATCTTATCCTATAAGAATTTGTCTTTCATGTCAGCACTTTCAAGCATCCAACTGTATACATATGTTGATCTATAGGGAAGATCTCTTCAACACATTCCTTCACTTTATGGCTGTGGCTTACTAACCTAGCAAACAGTCCTTAAGGTACGCCTAGAACAACTTCATTTATCACACTTTCACCTACAACAAACACGCTATCTTTCCAGGCTTCTAAATGCTATGTTAACACTCCTTGATGTGTCCTAGGGCTCATCTTTGACAATGGTTAGGACTCCTCTTTGTTGTGGATTAGGACTGCTACAAGCTGTGGATAAGATCCTCTCTTTAAAATAGATTAGGGTTTCCTTTTGGAAGTAGATAGGTCCACTTGACTATTTATCCTACAAATTTTGTTAATGTTTACATTATCTAAAAATATTCATAAATGTAGGTCTAATATAAATTCATGATTTCCATTATTTAAATTCTCCACTTACCTTCTCAAATTGAATATTGGGTAGAATTTGGTCTCCTTCCATTATTTCAAAATGTATGTATTCATTTCACATTACCCAATGTACCCTCACATTTATTAAGGAGAAGACATGGTCCTCTCCATGTAATTACATTTCACATTCCCCAAAGTACCCTCACATTTACTTTGGAGAAGACATAGTCCTCTCCAACTCATTATCAATATATATATTCATTTCACATTACCCAATGTACCCTCACATTTATTAAGGAGAAGACATGGTCCTCTCCATGTAATTACATTTCACATTCCCCAAAGTACCCTCACATTTACTTTGGAGAAGACATAGTCCTCTCCAACTCATTATCAATATATATAT
>APFE030036154.1:0-11611 GCA_000404065.3 Pinus taeda
ACATGGTAAGCAGGCTTGTAATAAGACCTCTTATCTTTAATATATTTATATTTTAGAATTACACTCTGAAAAATCATCATCTTTAATGAATGGGGTGGACAATTACTTCTTTGAGAATTGATGGATGATAGGTTAAGAGTTGAAGATACTGATATTGAATTGACTTCCATTTCTAATATTAATAACCTTTTGGGACCAATTTGAAAACAGAAAATAACTCTCATTACTCTTATGCTCTAAGGAGGAGTTTATCAAATTTAATTTGTGATTTCAGAATACATTGATACCTAATTTCCCAAAATTGTCCTTTTTGGTTGAAAGTTCTATTACTTGAAAGCAAATATTTATGATATTTCTATGAGACAACCTTTTCAAATATAGTGAAAGGTCAATGGAATATGCCTTTAAACTTTATTTTTTAAAAACTACAAACTAAGAAATCCTATGAAAGTAAAGGGAGAAGGGGTTACCTTCTCAATTGAAGAACTTTTTAAGGATTAGGCCATTTACAGGGAGAGACTCCCTTACACCTGTTAAATCTTGCAATAGGAAGGTTGAATGGCCTATTTTCTCATAAATCTGAAATGGTCCAAGCCACAACTTTTGGAACTTGGTGTGTTTACCTTTGTCCTCATGGGCTTTATCCCATTTCAGAACTAAATCGCCAACCTGGAATTGTTTTGACCCCGATGAAGCTGAATCAAAAGCTGCTTTTATGATTTGCTGGTGCTTGGCATGGGTATCCTTGGCCTTATCTCTTTCTTCTTCTAGTTTGAGGATTTGATCATATCTAAACTGAATCGATGAGGAAGGGGTTTGTTCAATGAATTGCACTAGGGCTAAAGAGGGTAGGACGAGATTTGTAGGTAATATCGCTTCTTTCCCATATACAAGATTAAACGGAGAGGTTCCGATGGAAGCCTTCTGAGTAATCCTATCAGCCCATAATGCAAAGACCAATGTTTTATGCCAATTCCTATGATTTTGTTCGATTGTACGTTTGATAATTTTGATCAGGTTCTTGTTAGTGGATTCTACCAGACCATTACCTTGAGGGTAGTAATTAGCAGAATACTTTAACTTGAATCCTCTCTTAACAGCAAAATCAATCATAGAGTTGCCTGAGAAATAAGAAGCATTATCAAACACAAGAGAAGTTGGAACACCAAACCTGGTAATAATGAATTGGTCAATGAATTCAATGATTGCTTCAGAATTTGCTGTCTTTAAAGGAACTGCCTCCACCCACTTCGTGAAGTAATCGGTAGCAGTGAGAATGTATTTATGCTGCTTTGAAGAAGGTGTATTGATTTCCCCGATGATATCCAGTCCCCATTGATCAAATGGTTGTTCAATGTTAACTGGTTGTAGAGGGAAAGCTGATTTTCGTTGTTTTCCACTAGCAGTTTGGCAACTGAGCCATTTCCTTACATACTCATGGGTGTCTCTAAAAAGGGTTGGCCAATAGTATCCAGCATGAATAATCTTATGAGCTATTGTGTCAGCTCCAAAATGTCCTCCCGCTGATCCATCATGTAACTCCTGCAACACCTTTTGGGCTTCAGCTTTCTCAAGGCATCTCAGCAAGATATAATCATAATTCTTTTTGAAAAGCACATCATCAACAAGTGAAAAACTCTTTGCTTTTAATCTGATGGCCCTTTTGCTTTTGTAAGATAAATGAGGAAGAGCGTAACCATTTTTTAAATAAAATATCAAATCTGCATATTGGGATTCTGAATCAGTGACACTTATTTGATTGATTTCTTCAGTTGGACCAGTGTCGCTTGATTCAGGAATGTTGGAAGCTCCTACCAATATCTTGCAAAAACCTTGGCCTCTAACAATCTTTGCTGGCCTAATGTCTAAATCATATTCTTGGAGCGCTGTGACCCAATTAGCCCTTTTTTCACCCAGTTCTCTTTGTATTAATAGTTGCCTAACAGCTGAAAAGGGAACTATTACTTTTGTGTGGGTTTTTAGGAGGAAGGGTCTATAATGTTTAACTGCTTTGAACACAGCAAAGGCTTGTTTTACCACATCATAATAGTTTAATTCGGCACCCTGAAGATTTGAGCTAAAAAATGAGATAGGTGCCTCCAAGTTGTGATCGTTCAATTGGGTAAGTACTGCTGCATATGAAGTATTGGATGCGATAGTATACAATGTGAAAGGATTAGAGAAGTTTGGAGTAATTAAGGAGGGGGCATTGATGATGGATTGCTTTATCTGATCAAAAGCTTCTTTTTCTATTAATCCCTACTTAAAGACTGCATTCTTCTTAATCATTGCTTGAAGGGGTAAAATAATATGGGAAAAATCAGGTACAAATCGTTTAACAAAATTTATCTGACCAAGGAATGACTGCATCGATTTCTTGTTGTGAGGGAAAGGGATCTCCGAAATTTCTTTGATCCGATCAAGATCAATATAGATGCCATCCTGAGATACAATAAAACCTAGGAGTTTCCCTTGATCAAGAGCAAAGAACGACTTTTTGGGGTTTAGAGAGATTCCATACCTTTTACACCTTTGAAAGATCTGATTTAAGTCATGTAAATGATTGGATCTCTTTTTAGAAAACACAGTTATGTCATCTAGATAGATGACTACTGATCGATTAATCAATCCCCTAAAAGCAGTGTCCATAGCTCTTTGGAAAGTCGCTCCTGCATTTATAAGTCCGAAGGGCATCTTTTGATATGCATATGTTCCCCATTTTGTTCTAAATGTTGTTTTGAGTTGGTCATCAGGATGAGCCAAGACTTGGTTGTATCTTGAAAAACCGTCCAGAAAAGACATCAATTCAGAACCCGCCACTGCTTGGAGTATTTGCTCCATAGTAGGCAATGGGAAATTGTCTTTCAAGCTTGCTCTGTTCAGATTTCGGAAATCGATACAAATTCGAATGTCGCCATTCTTTTTCCTGACAAGCACCATATTAGAAACCCAATTGGAATGTCAGACTGGGAAGATAATCTTGGCTTTAAGGAGTTTGTTAAGCTCCGATTTAATCTGACTTTCCAAATTGGGGTGTATTTTCCTTAACTTCTGTTGAATAGGTTTTTGTTCTGGAAGCATTGGGATTGTATGCTGGATAATATATGTGTCATAAGTCTTTATTTCATCATATTTCCAAGCAAAAACGTGTTTATTTTTCCTTAACAGTTTAACAAATGCTTCTTTCTCTTGTATAGAAAGTCCTAATCCTAAATTTACATTCTGAGGAATTTGATCAGTACCCAAATTTACTAATTCAAACCTTAGGGTAGAACTTTGGATTTTTGTATTGGTTACAGGTTTAAACCTGTCTTTTATATCATAAAGATCTTCAAGCTTTACCACAGGCTTAGGGATTGCATTTTCTTGAGATGTCTCTTTAATTTGGGAGTCGTGTTCATCCTCTTCAATGATCTGGTTGTCATAAGACTTTTCAGAAGTCAAGAATTGTAAAATATCATTATCATGGTTAAATACTCTCCAATTAGTGATGTTGTCAGGAATTGAAGGTCTGAAAATCAACTCTACAGAAAATCTATCAGGGCTGTAGTCTTCTGAAGGTAGGAGCCTTGAGGCTACATTGGCCAGTAAGTCAGCAGCTGAATTTTGGGATCTGGGGATAGAGGAAATGTTAAATGCTAAGAAATGTGAAGTAAGGTCTTGCACAAGTGATTGGTAATGTTTTAGATGATTGGAAAGGCAATGAATTTCATTTCTAACCTGTTTAACAATGATTTCTGAATCACCGAAAACCTTTAAGTATTGCACTTTAAGGCCGATTGCTTTATATAAACCCTGGACTAGGGCTTCATACTCGGCTGTATTGTTAGTGCATTCGAATTCTAATCTGCAAGACAGCATTGTTCTTTCCCCATTTGGACTAACCAAAATGCATCATGCTCCTGAGCCTTCAATAAACTTAGAGCCATCAAAATACAAAGACCAAAATAAAGGAGTATTAACAGTGGTATTTACAACATTCTCATAATCATTGAAACATCTAGACTTATCTGTTTGTGAAAAATTTTCAATCTGAGATGTGAAATGATTAACTGAGAAAGGGGAGGGTTGGGCAACAAAGTTGCCAAAGAATGACTCGGATGAATAATTGCCCAAGATGTTATTGTTGAAAGCTACAGGATGATTTTCCTGTTCGAAATCGGTAACTTTATGGGTCATATGTTTTTCTCGGTCTATCTTTATTTGATTTGGCTTGCCTTTATAAGGGAGCCACATGTGTGACCAATCAGTAGAAATGTACCCATGCAATTTTTCAGACCAGTCTCTGCTCAAAATCAAACCTTAAAACTCAAGTATATCAGCTATAAGGATGTCAATTCTTTGTACTATTCTTGGATCAGCTGATAACCTGATGGTTACGGAATTAATTTCACCAACAACCTGTACCTTAGTTCTGTCTAATTGAACAATATGGATTGCGGACTTCTGGGGTTCTATGTTCAGTTTGGAACAAACTGAAGCTGGCATTATGTTAGAAGATGCCCCTGAGTCAATTAAACAGTTGTGCAGGTTTCTATTATAGATTTCATAGGTTAGGAGAAATGGTGGAGTGTGAGAGCTTGATCTGTCGCCAATTAGGATGGAATCTGTAGCTTCAACCATACCTGGAGGAGACTGACCTGAGTCATTAGCAGCCTTTGAACTAGGAAGAGGAGTAGAAGGGACGACATTCAATTCTTTAAGGAGTAACTTTTGCTGATGCTTTAGTTTGCTAAGCTCAAACATGGTTATGTTGGCTTTGGTCTTTTTCATGTCATCAACGATATTGTACTCCATGGAATCGGATACCACTAACGTCTTAGAAGTTGAAGGGGGAGCTGAGGGCTGGTTTTGAGGTACTGCTGCAGGTTGTTTCTTTGGAGGTACTTTTTCTTTTGATGCAGCAGCACCTGCGCTCCTTTTCTTTGAAGTTACCTGAACAGGTTCAGGAGCACCTTTACTCCTGGTGGTGACTGGAAAGGCTTCTTCTTCATTATCTGTATCAGGATCGGGGAGTATGAAATCCCACATTCCATGACACTCAGCTACTTCCCCTTCTTCCTCAAATGGTAGGGTTGCTTCTTCTTCTTCTTCTTCCTGGTCTGAGTTGGCATTAGATATGACATTAGGTGGTTTCGTTTCCGTTTTCTTGTAAGTCCTAAAAGGTCTTTTGCTTGATGTTTCGACCACCTGTTTTTTAATGTCAATCATTTCATTGGACAGTGTTTTCAGGACCTTTTGTAGTCCCTCCATATCATATGGGTCTTTAGGGCTTTTCTTTTTGGAGTCTTCTTTAAAAGAAACTTTTTTGTTTTTTCTGTCTTCCAAGGCAGCTTTCTTTTCTAAGGAATTGATGCGCTTCTCAACATCAAGTGCTTCTTTCATGTTTTCTGCTAAGGTAGGTTTTCCAGCCCGATCTACGAAAATAGCTATATTGGTAGGTAGGGCAGTGATATACCATTCGCTTCGTATTTGTTCACTTGGTTTAGAAGCTGTAGGGATTTTGTTAAGGAGCTTATTGAAACGAGCATTAAATTCCTTAATGGGTTCCCTATGTTCTATCCTTAAGTTGGAGAGATCATTTATTAAGGTTTCTAAAGACCTATCATCTCCATACTTAGTCAGAAACTGCTCTTGGCAATGTATCCCAACTGGATAGATCCAGAGGGTAGAGAAAAATAACCAGGATCTGCTGAACCACATATACAAAAGCATAAGGGAAAAGACGGACGACAACATCTTCTTGTGTTACCCCTTTTAGGTTAACCGATAGCATGAAATTATTAATATGTTCTTAGGCCTGAGTTCCATCATCTGGGTTGAACTTAGGGAGCCATTTTTCGGGTGCATCTGGTAAAGGATGCAATGGCACAGGCATATTGACCGCGCACAGTCGGGTCCATGGATCTACCATTGTAATAGTACTAGGGGTTGATACTACTATTGGGGTTCCAGATGTATGGGAAGAAGATGATACTGAAGGGTGAGCCGATTGAGATGATGAAGCGTCTGTTCCCTGATGGACAACAATATGTAATGGAGGAGTGGGTGGTCGACTTTGCAGATGAGGAGATGAGATGGATGATGTGGATGAAAGTTCCCCGCTATCAGACTCCTCAGTGTATTTCTTGGCCCTTTTCCTTTCGGGTAAGGGGAACTCTATGGGTTCGATACCAAGTTTTCCACTTTGCAGTCTGGTAAGCGGATGAGATAGATTGAATTACGAAGTCGCACTGCTTTGGGATACCTCAGATCTTTGTGGCGAGATCGAGAAAGTCTGAAGTTTATGGATAAGAGACTGGACTTCAGGGGATTCAAGACTCAATTGTTCTGAGGGATGGTGGATTTGAGCAGTGGTAGTTGATTCCTGTTCTTCTTGATTACGCGTTGGAGAACCAACACGCGATTGAGAATGAATAGGAGAATTGGAGGGAGAATTACACTTAGAATGGCTTGTGGTTTTTGGTTTGGTGGCCATTCATAGTCGGGCCCTCCTTCTAGCGCCAAAAATGTTGATGCCTCGAAAATCGTTGCACCAACATTGGGGGAAACCACCCGGTCCGGACCTTAGTGCAGCTCCTTTTCCGTTTGGGGTAGTGGCTCCGACTGGGGATAATGGGACCAGTTTCCCAGAAATAGATAAATGGGATGAATAAATACTTTGTAGATAACAGTAGCGATAGGTGGATGACTAAAACTATTGACAGAAATGTAAGTAAATAAAACTATCTCGGGAATCTATTTGAACTTCTAAAGCATAGCTTTTGATGTTCTATATCTTAAAAATACAATTATATAGATGACTGCATTCTCAAAACACAGATATTAAATCATTCAAGATTGCTGTACCTAAATAGTTAGACACAACGATTAAAGCGATACTACTAGACTTTAAAGGTTCATACCATCAACGTATACATGATTAAAAAATAAGGCATATCATCTGAACATCCAATAGTGGTATGGGCAAGATTTCCTATTATTACGCATGCATACAATTAATGATAGCAGGAATAATTACAAAGTGAAATCATATACACAGAATGAATTCAAACAAAGGATAAAAATACCATTTGAATCGTAAGCCACTCCCGATATGAATCGCTATGTATGGCTTCTACCTCAATGCATAAACAATCTTCACATCAATGACAGTAGTGCACAATTGAATCAAGAAATTTCTCCATTAAAGTAAAAGCAAGTGGTCGAGTTTCATAGAAGAATAGAGGCTGCAGCACAATAGTGCAAACTTCAGTCTGTTAAGTCTTATACAAAATTTTACGACCCTTTCTAAATGCATGAAAGGGTCTATAAATACTATGCTAATCTTAAATATCTACAAAAACAGAAAAGCTAACTAAGCTGATGTCAATAAATTCTTGTTGCTATTTTCGCTGGCAATCAGAGGAGCTGGATGATGAATCACTCTGTCGGCTGCTTCCCCTTGAACCTGAGTTGATTTATGGCGAGCATTGGCTCAACTTCAGGAGGTTTGTTGAGCCTGGAACTGAGCTGGGTAGCGTAGGTGGAGTCTTGGATATCGGGGATCATGCATTGAACGGCATCGGTTAGGCATTTGAGAGCAGATCGTTGTTCATGCGGCTTGATTAGGAACCGCCAATATGCTTCTATGTTTAAAGTGTCAACCGTGGTAATTGACCTTGTTCTGCCCTCTAAATCAGGGTAGCATGTTTGTTCCAATGTATTTGCAGTAGTAATCTTGCCGGGCGTGCATTGGGAAACAATATTGGCTAGATAGAGAGTATCATTTACTAGATCAGCCAAATTAGCAGCGGTTAATGTACATCTTGATGCTGCCCTTTCTGCCTTTAATATTTGTGTTTTCCATTCTGTAAACAATATATTTTTATGGACCTCCAATATCCTAGGCAAATTGGCTTCCTTACCTGACTTTGAATCTTGCCATTCAAGATAGTTTGTGATATCTTCTTCAGCTTGATTGTATTCTTCTCTAGCCTTTTCTACCTGCTCACTTACAGTTGTGGCCAACTCACAGAGTGGTTTCGCTTGAGAGAGGGATTGCGCCAAGAGTTTAACTTGCGCTACAAGTGCTTTTTTGATTATCATTGCCTCTTTTTTGAATTCTTGTATCTGCGCATCTCCCTTGGTGGCTTCTAACTGTGCTGTAATTTGAGCAATACGCTCATCTTTGGCCTTCAAAGATTGCTCATTTGCCGCTTTTAGTTGCTCCAATGCCTCTGTCAACTCACTTTGTCTCTGGATGGCTGCCTGGGTGATCCTCTGTTTCTCCTCTTGCCATTGCTGCATCAATTGGCTATTGGTTTTCTGTTGTTCCAATAGCTGCTCGCTTGCGCGCACTGTTTCTTTTTGGAGTCTTTCTAAAGAGTCTAGATGAGTCAAACAATGATGAAGGCCCAGTGAATGGGAGAATGCTCAAACACTACTATGATCCATGAGCATAGGATAGCCCCATATTGTACATAAATATCTATATTTTCAAGCATTATTTCCTTTTTACAGCAGATATATAGAAGAGCAACTACAACAGATTTTGAAGAATGATCAACAAAACCACATCAAAAATGACATAGATACTTGAAAAGCTCAATGAACAGAATTGAGCAAGGTCTTCAGAGCAGAAAACCAATGATAGGCAGTGATACATGTTAGCAAGTCATGAAATGCTAATCCTTGCACAAATGAGACCATCTGACCCGCTGTTCTTAGCTTTCCACCAGGAAAAGCCATCCCCAAGTGGAGCCACTATTAGGTTCCTATACCAATAGGTTTCATCTTTCATGATTGACAGTGGAAGGGCTAAATATGTTCATCATTGCAGGCTGCAAAGGTTCCATATTTTGTGTACATGCTATGAAAATTAAAAAATGAAAAGAGGGTATGCCTTAAAAGAATAATCAAAAGGCAAGAAAATAAAATGGTCAAAGAGAAAAGTGAAAATGAACCCCAAACTAAAGACCAGGAAAGTGGCCAGTCAAAATGCCACTACTATCTTTTGGGCAGTATCATACTCTGCAAATACTACTGCTACTCATACTTTATGCATGGCCCAATAGTCTAAACTGGACCATGCCATGCTTAAATTGCTTGTTGCAGAATAGAGAATGTTTCCTGTCCAAACAGCTCAAGCTTGGCAGATGACTAGCTAGGTAGAGAAATGAAGGTGCCCAACTACTTAATCTGGGTCCTTGGAAGAAATAAGGGTACATCTTAGATAGGAGGGCAGTCAAAAGAAAAAGAGGATAATCATGGTCTGCTAATTCAAGTGCACTCACTTCAAATGAAGAAAAAATGTTAGGATTACTAGGATGGGTAAGTAGTGCAAGGTTGCAGAAATGGAGGGCAATCACCAATTGGCTTATTAAGTGCAAAGACTCATGCCACTCAGGGTATTGGCATCAAAAGCAGAGAGTGGAGGACAAGCATTGGAAGCATGTCTAATTTCCCCTATTTTCCCCCAAACTTCATTTACTAACACTCCCAAGGGCCTTAAGATCTGCTCAAGTGTCCAGTTCCACTTCACTTCATGGCAAGCTACTGGGTCAAACCATGAAGTTTAAGCATGAAAAGAAGCCACATTTTTTGTGTAAAAAATCTTTCTCATAATTTCATTTATCTTCAAATTCCTAAGTTTTACCTCTTAGAGCTTAGCTTTACCCCTTCATTCACCTCACAAAGCCATATTAACCACTAATGTACTATTTAGCTCCCTAACTCCCCCCCTTCCCTAATTCTATTAGAATCTATGAAAAATTTCCCAAAAAATATCTATATATACCCTCCCCCTAGCATTATAGCTATATAACCCTTCCTTGGGGAAATATTAACCTATCAGGGGTTGGTATTAGCCCCTTTTGTCCCTAGACTATGGTTATTCTCAAAAAACTATGGTTAAATGTCCAAAAATCCGAAACCCCGCCCTCATTAAACCCATTTACCCCTTTATCCGCCAAAAATTCATTTTATTATAAAGTTTTTTTTAAAAAACATTCTATAAGGTGGGCGCCTAACCTGTAAACCCAAAATCCTAAAGTTTTCTACCCCCCCGCGCCCGATTTAATTAAATCTATTTTAATATTGGGTGGGTCCCCCTTACCTTAACGCGCCGTCACATCGGGTTTACCGCCCACCGCCCGATCGTCGACCCCGCCCATCTAACGGTGGGCGGTCATTCTTATGGAGAAGTTGCCCGACCTTTTGCGTCGGGGGATTGGCGGTATTGCCGCCGTACCCCCGCCATGCGTCGGCCTCCCGCTGTGTTCGCTGGCCCCCCCCCTCAATACCGTTTACCGCCCTCAGGCCCTCCGGGGAAACCGCTTACCGCTCTCCTCCCGCGCTGACATCACGCCCCCATTAGCGTGATGTCACCCCTCCTTTTCCGCCACCATGCCTCCACGTCATATCCGTGTCACTTGTCCGCCTGTCCACCCTGCCACCGTGTCACTGCCACCTGGGCACCCACGTCAGCTGCCACGTCACCCTTCCGTACCTGGGCCCATGATGATGTCAGCATGACGTCATCACCAAAAAGGCGCCAAAGGGCCAAAAATGCATAAAAAGACGAGAATTAACCGTTAGTTGTCATTGTTTTTCATTGTTTCCAGAGCTCCTCTGCATGCGAAAATGACGTGCAATGGTCAAAACACAAATTTCACCCGCCAAAGTTGCTGCCGCCCTCATTATCAACCCGATTACCTGCAATTCGTCCGGTTCAACGCCTCCTACGCCATAAAAACTAGGTATTTGCCGCAGGCGACCTTCTTTACCCACTGTTCTCCTTTGTTCTCCTAATTTCCTGCATAAAAAACTCTGCTAAAAGCTCCTCACTGATAAATTGGCCACTGAAAATTACTTAAGAAGCTGGTTGAACCCCTGCGCGACAAATCTCTGGAAGAAACCTGTGCCCCTCTGCAAAATTCACCATAAAAACAATTGAAGGAGCCGAGCTACCGGCTAAAAAAAAAATTCAGCAGTCCCCTCACTCCTGTTACAAGAAATTCGCTGGGAACAATCAGCTAATTAGCTCAAACACACTCTGGTTCTTCAAAATAGAGTGCCCCACAGTTCATTAAGCCTGTAAGAGCCTCCTTACACTGTTAAGCTGCTCACTGCCAAACAGAAGTTAGTAAGCATTCCTTAGCCTTTGTACCAAACCTGAAAATCCAGTAAAAACATCCAATTAAAATCAGACATGGCTACTCCAGCTCCTCTGGATGTAGCTCCTGTGAATCCACCTAGTAAAGAACTGAAAGCTATGCCACTGGTGGACAGTGATTTCCTCATTACAAACTTTGTGGCAGAGAGGAATCACTTACAAACTTTCTTCCAGCTAAGGAACAGTCACTTGGACAACATTGACATGTATGGCATCTGGGAATCCCATCTGCCCACCTACTTCCTGCCTTCTGTGAACATTTTTCCTAAATTCATTCACCTCTGTGCAAAAAACTATGACCAGAAGCTCAGAGCTGTTAAGTCTCCATCTGGGAGCATCCTCTTCTACATAAAACTAGATTCCATCAACCAAATGCTGAACTACAAGCAAACCCAGCTGCTATACCCATTCTCCATTAAGTACTTGCTAGATGAGGGCTCCAAGCTCTCTAGCACA
>APFE030036157.1:0-14669 GCA_000404065.3 Pinus taeda
CCCCCCCCCCCCCCCCCCCCCCCGGCCCTTTCTGGTGGGGGTTCAAGGGTAGTGAACTTGAAGCTAAAAATAGATGAAATGTTTCCTTGTAAAATATTGTAATTTTGTAGTCAATTTGTGTTGTTCAATAGGAATTTGATCTAACAGTACAAGTTATGTTAATTTAGGGGTTTTCCTTAGAAGGAAACCATTGGTCTATATGAGGGAATTGGAATAAAACTTTGGATTATTATTATGAGAAAGAGAGAGGAGATTGTGCGAGAGCGAAGAGGAATTTACAATGGTTCTGTTGTAGGTTGTATCTCTTAATTTTGTTGGGTAGTACAAAAGGAAGTACTGGTTGTTTCACCATGGACATATCCCAAATTGGGTGAACCACATATACCTATGTCTCTATCTTGTTTTATGTGTTTCTGATTTTTGTTTCCACAATATTTTATGTGTTCCATTTCTCTGTGATTTGATTTTCTAACAACAAACACCCTGCAAAGTTTTGCCTACAATTGAATTTTGGAACCTATTGAGGATCATATGATCTATCGTACCATGTGAATCATAGTCACTTCAAATTTAGTTTGTGTTTTGAAAATTTAGCAAGTCTTCTTCTTTGATTTTAAGTGTTAAAGTCACTTTCTCATGTTGAAAATGAAGCAATAAATTCTCAATTTTATTTTCCCTTGATTAAATTGAGAAGTTTCAAATTTCGACATCAAAAGACAACTTGGATGCAGTTAACTTGTGTTACATGGCTTGTGTCACCTATTTTACACAGTGAATTCAATTTGGAGGAGTTAGGGTTCATTTAAGCATGTTTTATTTCTAATTTGTAGCAATCAAAGTCAATTATCTCAAGTTGGTTTTAGTTAAACTAGTTCCAACTATTGGAGGAACTAGTGGAAGGTCAGTTGTGTAGTGGGAATTTAGTCAAACTCAGTGATCATCTAGTTAGCTAACCAATAAACCCAAAATAGTTAGTGAATGTAGAGAATTTGAGTTACCCAATTGAGGTGCAGATTCCAAGGTAGTGTAACATCAGTTATAGACTATTCTAGAGTGTACAAGTGTTGCATGAAACCTGATGATCAACCTGAGGAAGTATGAAATCCATTTTGGAGAATTTCCTAATTAATAGGGGTCTAATTTATCAAGGAATTGCATAAGGAAATAGGGGCTCAAGTAGAGGTAGAAATTGACTAAGTCTGGGTTAGATATTCTCAGTGAATAGAGAGATAGGTTATGTACTTGTAGGTTGTGCTCAATTGAGAAAAAGTAATTGTATTACATCTCTATTCATCAAATTAATGCAAGCAAGAATTTGGGTTTTTGGCAGTTTTCTTTCCAGGGAAAAATAATAGTTGCATTTGTGTGATTTATTATTGCATGTCTAAGATATTTTTCTAAATTTTGAATTAATGTCCTTAGAGAAGTAGAGTAGGTTTGTTTCTTATGATTTTGATTAAAAATTAATAAGTAATTGCAAATATACAACATAATTTCTACATGGTATCAGAGCATGATTCACATTAGAGAAGGAATTTTGAAGTTGTTTCTCAGGAGGTTCGAATTTGGAGTTCAGCACTGTAAGATTTCTTCTGAGATGAGAAGATGACCTTCAATAGACTAAGGCTAGAGTATTCCTTGGAAGGCACCTCTAATTTTGTTGCATGGAAGGATCACATGGAGGCAATATTAGATGACAATGGATTTCTAGAATACATCAAGACAAACGTTTACATAAACACAAAATTCTGATGCCAAGAGCCTTTCTCAGTGGAAGAAAGATGTAGCAAAGGCGAGGAGAATAATCTTGGAGGGAGTACAAAATCACATTGTCTCAAATCTCCATGGAAAATAAACTTCGCTCATGATGTGGAAAGCACTAATAGAATTTTTCGAGAATAATAGTGACCATAGGAAGTTGGTGCTCAAGGATAAAATTTGAAGTATCAAGATGCAGAAGAATGACACTATTTTGCAGTATCTGAGCAAGTTCACACAATGTCGTGATGAACTTGGTAGGGTCGATCTTAATGTTCCTAAAGAAGACTTGGTAAGCCAATCCCTTTTGGTCCTTCCCAAGAGTTAGCATAGCTATCAAGAATTAGTTAATGGGAGGGAGAAACTACTGAATTGGGAGCGCTTATGGTAAGATTTGGTATAGGAGGAAATAAGGTGGAATAATAGAGATGGGACTCATCCAAGGGTGATGATGAAGAAAAAATTACATTGGATGGAAAGGAAAATAAGGGAAAAGGGAAGAAATCTCAATCCAAACTAGAATCTAATAAAGGTGGCAAGAAGAGATATTTGTCCTAAATTAAATGCTTCCATTGTCATGGATTTGAGCACTATGCCACGAAGTGTCCACACAAAAAGGCAAGAAAGAATACCTCATGAGGAGCAGTAGGTGAAGCCTTAGCTTCATAGTTCGAGCTTGAATCTACCGTTATTTCATGCATGGAAAACACAATGATGGGGAGTGTGTGGTACCTGGACTGTGATACATTGACAAATCCATTATAGAGCTTCCGCATGTTTTCTCCAAGTGCTGATAGTTCAACGAGTATCGTTGTCCTCATCTCCCCCATGTGGAAACTGCATTCTGCATTGTTTCTCAGAGTTGTTCTACATATTTTCCAATAGCCTGTATGTTCTTTTCCAATTTCTCATTCTCAGCCATCAAGTACTAAAAATTTGCTCTTGTTTCTCCTGCATAGGCCAAGTTGGTTTTAGCAATGGTAGTTGGATGCTTCATGGTGTCAAACACTATCACCGTTTCCTTGATGAATGAAGGTAATGTATGATCATCCAGAAAGTTCTTCCTTCATGCTTGTACAATCCTCTTTTGGAACTCATCGAATGATAGATTGTACAAATCCATGACTGCATCATCATCAAGGAGAACAACATCTCCTCACTTGCTCGGGGCTGGTTCTGCTACTAGAGGTGGTGAAGACTAGAGGGTGACTTGTGGTACTCTCGACATTGGGTCAACATGTTCATTCTCTACCTAATATTCCAACTCCATGTCTATCACTTCAATCCATTTCTCAATCTACTGAGAAAACTTCCAATCCTGCATCTGCTCACCTTCCTCCTCAATTATTGGTTGTTCCTATTCTTCAACCTGTATTGTTGTTGTTTCCTCTGTCATAACACCTTACTTTTGTTCTTCTTCCTACTTCTGATCCTCTTCTCATTCTCTCCACCTCAATTACTGTTCTTCCTTCATCTTCTTCTCTTTCTCCTACAAATCCAGTTATGCTTCTTGCAACCTATTCTTTTATCTCTTCCTCCACTCTACTCTCTTCATCCTTTTCTCCTTCTTTGCTTTTGTGCCAAAGATTCCTTCACGATAATAGGATCTGCCTTCATTTTTCATCTTTTCTCTCCCTCTATATTGTAAAAAATCTTCCTGTTTATCTTATCGTGCACTAGATTGATGCCTTCTGCTCCTGTTTCTATTTCCTCTAGAGCTACTGCAGTATATGGAGAAGCCTCCCAAGTCCTTGCTATACTAACCGACACATTGAGTCTAGAGGCCTTGTAGCAGTACCTCCAAGGACCCTCCTCTGGCCAATGAAATGCCCCACCAATCCATGGAAAGTAGACTCTCGTATAATGGTCCTTGCAAATATTGTGGGGATCATATGGACTAAATTACTTGCTGCCGAAATCAAATTTTACTATGTCCTTAGCCTCAACATTTGCATCTTTCAACTTATTAATCTCATATAATTTGATTTGCAGAGGAAGAGTGGGCCATGGTGCTTTCTTCTTCCTATGCAGTCCTATTGACAACCTTATCTTGAGGTGGTATGATACTTCTTGCATTATCATCTTATCAGTGGCATACCTTGGTAAGAGATGGAGAGGCTTCTTTTCGCCAAACAATTTTATGAAGGTGCCACCAATTGAGGCATAAAAATCATCAATTTCTACTATCGCCTCCATTGCTTCTCGGGACATGCAAGGTGGATCTTGATCAAATATAAACTTGTATAGTGGGATGATAAAGTGGTCAGTTAACCTTTCCATTACTCCTCAAAAACTGCAACTGAAAAGAAACTTGCAATAAATGTTCGTGGAAGTCTCTCATGGTATCCATGTCTAGTTCATGCCAGGGAATTGCTGATGTGCATATATTTCGTCTAATAAGTATGCATAGATATAGAACATTGCTTGATCATTCTTGGGCAGATTCTGAGCCTTAGCTACATGGGACTTCAATTGTTGAACCAAAAGATATGACTAGTTGAATGGCCTCTCATCATTCACCAACTGGTCCAGTAAGACCACCAACCCTTTAGGGAAGGTTTCTGTACTACTTTCTTTACCATATATTCTACAAGAAAAGAGGATCAAGAACTAGTAAGCAATCCTGAGGCACTTTGTCTTGTAAACATGGGTGGGTGTCTGCCAAAACTTCGATGACTCTTTCACCGAATGCTTGACAATATCCCTTGTCTTCACATAGCTATGGGTGGCATAGAAGAATGAGTCCATGTTATTCACTAGCTCAGGCAAGTAATACATCTGTTGAAAGTCTTCTGCCTTGAAGGTGGCAAGCTCCTGCCCTCTGGCACTTCTCAATGTCATAGTTTGGTCATATGTATGTGAGACAATCTAGTTAATGATGTCCACACATAGGAAGGTGGGGTATCTACATGAAACCCTATATAGCCCTAACTACTAGATGTTAAGATAGTCCTTCCAATCCTCCAAATATGCCTCAAATTATTTTTCAAAAGTATCTTTGAACATATGCCATTTCAGTGTTATTCCCTTCTCAATAAACAACTGAGTATCTACATACACTAGTAAATAAACTGATGTCTACTCATCTTCTTCCCCAATACTACTCTTGGTGGTTTCCTTTGATATAGCTCTCTTTGATGCCATGTTAACTATGAATGCTAGAGAGATGCTCATCAACTGTTGTACCTATGGGACAAGGAGGATACTCATGGTAAGAAAATATAGGTTTAAAACCAAAACAAGTTCAAGCAACAAGCTAGCCACTAGATGTGAGGGATTGTGTAGTTTTTCTTAATAGGGGTGATTGGATTACCGTGGGAACTGCACACTATGTAGTCCCAACAGTTAGGGTGGAATCTTGATGAATGGAACTGCACAATGCAGAGCTGAGTATGGGAAATGCCCTGGGAGAGACTGCACATTGCATAGTCTTAGTGGCAAAGTTGGGAAGCTGGCTCCGGGAAATTCGCAGTGCACAGTTGGAGCCAACTCAGCTATTCTCTACACAATTCCAGAGGCCAAGCTTATGGCCTAAGCCTCCATATTGCGCTATGCAAGTTGTGCAAAGTGAGATCCAACCAAGGGAAGCATGAAAACAAGAAGATATGAGAGATAGTGTGAAGATGAGTGAAGATATGACTAAGTGTAGATGCATGCATGTGAAACAAGTACAACAATTGATTAAACAGAAGGAAAATGAAGAATGCAAGGAGATTCGCCGCAATGGAGACCATAGGTGAAAAAATATGAAAACTCATGCAACACTTGGGAAAGGCAATCTATAACTTGAAAAAAC
Source organism: Pinus taeda (assembly GCA_000404065.3). NCBI lineage: Eukaryota > Viridiplantae > Streptophyta > Pinopsida > Pinales > Pinaceae > Pinus > Pinus taeda. The sequence continues at coordinate 5,555 of APFE030036157.1, forward strand.
ACTTCTACAAGTTAAAAAAAATTAAAACACCAACAACCATGTAGAGAAACAAGTGGAACAATACTCACACAAGCCAAACAACAAAAAGTGACAGAAAGAGTTGCAAAAGACGACAAAAGAGAAACTCACCCGAAAAAGCAACGACGATTGTACCGAAGGCTCCTTTATCTCCTCAGGAATACTATAACTCTAGAATAGAATGTGAAAATGAGCTCTAGTAATGTCGATTAAATAGATTTGGAGAAATTAGGGTTTATGATGCACATGCCTAAAATCATGGAAAAAATGACACTTGGTGGAAGTTTCTAAAAATAGTGCAAGTGCCTCCTTTAGGATACTAAAAATAGATTCCTATTTTTAGGGATGCTTTTTTTCTTATTATTTTTTCTGGGGAAACTTTCCATGCACAGTGCTGAGAGAGACAACGTAGTTCTGTGAACTGGGCAAATTTCCGGCTCAGTGCACTGCACATTTTCTAGAGATTGGTGTCTTCATCTAGGGTTGGAGCCCTACACATTATTGTACTTGATATGTGATTCATAAAATTATTTTCTATGTATTATTCATTTTGTGTTTTGTTGACAAGTGATCTAAAACTAGTAAAATAAAAATTGTAAAAGAAATACCTATTCACTCCCCTCTTAGTATTTCCAATAGAAGAAGGAGATGAAGGAGGGAATCTTGCTAAAAGACACACTTGTAACTTAACAAACAAGCTAATCAACCGAGAAAAGAAAAAGGGACATCGGTTTGCGATCACAACTTAATAATTAAGATCATTTAAGATTCCTTGTCACCAAGGAGGTGAAAAGAAGAAGCATACACTCATCACTCAGCAACAATAGTGGGTTGACATTACAACATCATCATGTAGTCCATGTCAGTAGTGTCATGCCCTGTCATGGCATGAGTAGTCAAATTCCACACCTTGTGGCCAATGATGTAACATATGCTTCAGAAATGTATTATAAAGTGAAATTCCAAGGACGTGTGGATTACGAAGAGTCATGTAAATTTAAAAATTCATAGGAAGTCAAATAGTCATGAGGGTAGTGAAAGAGTCACAAGGAAGGGGAAGCACCACCCTTGGTTATATATACTCCCTCATTGTATGAGAAAATTACTTTTCACCTTGTCTCCTCCTGTAAAGCATTAGAGAGATAAGACAGTTCTTTTGGGGAGCAAGGTGTGGCTGTAATGCTCCACTACCTGAGCTAGTGATGTTCATTGTAAACATGTGTCATGGAAATTTTACTTAATAACAGAAGCCTTCAATGCTAGTACGTTATTCATGCACGGAGTATGAATGTTTGTAAGACTATTTTGTGAATGTTTGTACTTCATGTTTGCTTTCAGATGTCCTAAGATAGTTGAAATATTTGTGTTGTTTTAGTCATCATTTTATTGAGAATGTGCTGTAGTGGTTTTTATTATTGTACCATCCTCGTGGACTATTCTATTGGATATTAGACAAACCATTCTTCATTTATTGGCTATAACAACCATCACATGCTCTATGGACTATTGCGTTGGATATTAGAAAGATCTTTTTGATTCATGCGTGTCTCTTCTTGGGTGGTACTACTACCTCTCTCTTAGAGGCTCACTTTTCTCCCCTCTCTCTAATAGAAGAATCTTGACATATTTACAATTGAACACTCACCAAGCACACCTTCTTTATTTTTGAAGGCACCACTACATCTCTCTCTCTTTCTGACAATTAGAGCCAAGGAAAATATTTAAGGATTCAACAACTGGGCCTTTATACCGGATGGGACTCCTATACCAAATGGTGTGAGGTCTAATTGAGACTTCATATCAGGGAGATCCCCTGAATGTTGGCAGGTATAGCACCATCAACACCATGTGACTGGAGTGTAACAACCACTCGCTTGCCTTGTTATACAAGTGACTAGGAGTCCAGATCACTAAAAAGGAAAGTTACCTCAAGATTATGGCACATGGAGTGGTTGTTTAGATCCTCGGGATCCTGTAGCTCCTGAGGAAGGTCAATAAAGTTTCTATTTTTCATTCCACTTTCTTAACCATAGTTAGGAGGTTGATTCATGTCATAGTAGCCTCTAGCTCATGTTTACCTTGTCAGGCTAGTGAAAGTAGGTAAATGTGGGAGGTGGCGTTATATATCACTATCCAAACAACACAGGGGTTTCACTTAATGAACCTCTAACATAGCAAGTGCATTCATGGAATACTCAACAATACCCTTAATTTGAATACATATTGGAAAATACCTCTAAAAGTCACATTATTTAACCCCCTATCAATACGAACCCAATACACCTTCCCAATTTAAAAAACCCCTACTTGCACTAGATATTGTAGGTTTCAATTTTTTCTACCCCTTTATATCTTTTCATTAACTTTGAGCTCAAGTTTTTATATCATCCAATATTAAAACCCTTTACCCCCTATTATATGCTAAATATATTTTGTCATTTTTTCATGAATATATATCCCCCAATATGAACCCACGTGGTATGTTATTACTCCCCCAGTGAAGCCCCCGTGCCAAACAGTGTGTGATGGATCGAAATAAATTATCTATATTTAATACAATAACAATGATTCATCTCATAGAAGAGGATGAGAATAACGTACCTATGCATCCACATAGGTTGGTGTAGTTTCATATCTTGTTGAGATGTTGGAAACCTAGCTCCAATCTAAAGATCTCACTTCAAGCTCTTTGAGATAATCTCCTACACACATATAAAACCAAACAAGATGATTCTTGCCTTCGCTAAAGGCAGGTTAGTATGCAATAGAATTTGTAATAATCAATAGAGTAAATTTCAACTTGAAAGTGGCCTTGTAAGGAAAAATAATAAAATAAGGGTTATAAATATTGAAGAGAAAAGAATAAAACTATAATTGTATACTTGGCTTATCTCGTTATAGGTTTAATCAAACTTCAAGTGTAGAAATGTGTTGTATGTAGATTTAAATTACACATCCAATGAGTACCCATTATGCATACTTTGGAGAAGACCCACATTGAAAAACAAATGAAGATACATTAAAAAACATGTTCAACATGTTTTTTAATGTATCTTCATTTTTTTTCAATGTGGGTCTTCTTAGAAGTATGCTTAATGGGTACTCGTTGGATATGGAATTTAATTCCGCATACAACAAGTGTATACACTTGAAATTTGAGTAAACCTATAAGGAGATAAGCCAAAATTACAATTAAGAAAGTAATTTTCTTCTTTTCCTTTCAAAATATTCACATTTACGTCTTTTAAATTTAAAATATTTTCATTGGTTTATATATTATGTACATGAAAATTTCATGGGAAATTTTTGGCTGAAACTTCCTCTAATGAACCATATTACATTCAGACATATGAGAACATGAAACATGGAAGGGAATTCACAATTTCCATTCAGAAACAAGAATACTGCAAAGTGATATTATACCTTATTTCATTAGTAGAATCTCCACTAATCCTTGGGATCCTCTTCCATCGACATATGGTAAGATTGGGCTCATCTCACATGTAAGAGAAGAATGTTATGGAGGAAATTCACCAGCATTATTGAGCTATTATCTCTCTAACCCCTCTCTCACCTTGAGAAGGTCTCAATATATAGTATTTTCCTATAGTTAGGAGGATGTATCTAGACACCTAGGTCCATGAGAAGTTAGGGATATTCTCCAATAATTAACCCTCATCCAAATCAATATAACATGGATTGAAATGTTCTTCTTGAGAGTGACTTAATCTAGAAGTTTTACCTCCATTATTTCCAAGAAGAATACATGTTGTATACTTGACAAGTGCTAGGTTGTTCAATTGAAATCGAACAATGGGTGACTAGTTGGAAATCTTGTGGGAGCAATGGGCTAGTGAAAGGTAGTAAAGAGGAATACATTTAGACCAATAACTTTGGAAGGTTGAGCTTATGTTCTTCTACCTACCATAATGTGTCAAAAAGGGTTATAAAACTTTCTAATTGTATTCTTGAGGAATTAGAAAGGTGATTAAATAAACATCAATGCTCAAAAGGGGGAATTATGAGATAAACAACTACCTTTCTATTGTTGCTACAACAAACACCCCCCAAAATTATTCTTACATTTGAATTTTGGAGCCTAATGAGGATCTTACGATTTTTCATCCCATGTGAATGATAGTAACTTAATGGCTAGTTTTTGTTTTATAAATTTCTCAAGCCTTCTTCTCTAATTCTAAGTGTCAAATTCACTTGCTCAAACATGCCCAATGCTTGATGAATTCATGAATGCACTCCTTTCTATGCAAACTTACATAGGCATTAAACAACTCTTGAAGGTAAGGCTTGCAAAATCATTATTAACAATTATTGTGCAGTCTATAAGGAAAATGCATTATGCAACCTATGTCGATAGTCAGTGAAAAAGATCACTTCATAGCCCCTCTCACTTTGGTTGCAAATGTACTACTATTCTAGTGAGTTTTATCAATTATCACTTTTTCTCACCTTTATTTTCGCAAGCATCACTTTCACTTTTGTGACTGTAATTTTTGCTTACTTTTTATTTAATAAGTGTCATTTTCACTTTATCTTCACTCTATCATGTGTTGATTTCACTTTACTTAACCTTTGAAAGTGTCGTTTTCACGTTTTCTAACTATTGCAAGTGTCATGTTTTGTTTAAGGAAGTGTTGCATCTAGTTAAAGGGAGTCATTTGTACATTTTTGAAGGGAATTTTTAATGAATTCTCCTACACTAATACATTCTATATGTCAAAGAGATATGCATTAGATCCATTCCCCAAGTCACGAGCATTGTTTTCTTAGTGTCATCAATTATTTCACAAAGTGTATCTTAAGTGTCGCACTTGGAGGTAAGTGCCATTTTTTTGTTGTTTCAATGGGAACATTTTCTTTTTGGTTGGTAAATGCTTCATTTTTGAATGGATGATCATCTACGAGTGTGTTTTATAATGTTCAAGTCATATTCTGGTTCCATCTCTTAGCTCTTTGGTCCCACACTTAGTCATTTTTTGGAAATGATCCTTCATTAATAAACCTCCCTCTAGTCTGCCTCCTTGAAATATGAATTTCACAGTATCAAGCCTCAGTAAGCCTATATTGCCTCTTGGAACTACATACTACACAGTGTGCAGTGACAGTGCTTAGCCAACCTCTTACCCTCAAAAACTACACAATTTTCCTCTCGAGTTAGTCTCTTTCCGTGCAATGCACAGTTTTAGTCAGCAAGCCTTCCTTACTGTCTCACTGAGTTTCCAAACTATGCATTCATTGGCCTCCTAGGACTTCGCACTACCAACCATAGTGAGTAAGCCCTTCCTATCAGCCTTCTTCACTTTCTCAACTACATAATCCTTTGTCATTGGCCTCCTTGAATTGTTCATTTCACAATTGTAGTGAGCAAGGCTTCCTCACTATCTTACTGAGTTACCCAACTATGCAGTCTTGTGCATTCATGTCTCCCATAATTTCACACTATGTAGTTTAAGTGAGGAAGCCTTCACTTCTATCTCCTTAACTCCCCCAATTTCACAATCTTCCTTATCTAACCCATATATATTTCTCATTGCATAGTAACAATCACAAGAGCATCATTCTTTCCTCCTGGAACTGTGCAATACGCAATCCTTGAGTGTCCTCCTCAACCCAATACCTTATTCCAAATTAGTGAGTGCATTGCATTGAGAATCAAGTAAACTTGGAGTTTTTTGGAATCATGTCATCTTGTCATGAGTGAATTCCATTTGCAGGTTTTGTATCTTGAGATAAAAGGATGATGTTTAAGTAGGATGAAAAGGAGATCATGTGAGAAGACACATGTGAAGTTGGAACGATGAAGAAGTCATCAAGCAAGAAGATGAAGGGACACTAGCTTACGACAGAAGATTAAATATCAAGATTACATAAAGACTCCATATCATTCAATATCTTTTAGGATGAAGATGAAGCACATGAAAGATTAATCATGAATATATCAAGGAATCAATAAGAATAAAATCTTGACGTTAACACATCATCATGAAGTTCCATGTCATCATTGCCACGTCATGGCTTGTACAACTGTCATCACAATGTCATATGTATCAATCTGTCTTGCCACATCATTTGTGGGATGTAATTATTGTATTTTATAAAATTTGAAAATGTAAAATATGTGGAAGACCAAGGGCCCCACATGGAATATGAAGAGTCGCTAGAGAGCTCTAAAGTCATATAGAAGCTCAAAGGTCATGTAGAAATTTGAAAATCTATAGTAGAAGCTCAAGAGTCATGAGGGAGGTCAAGAGTAACATGGAAGGTGGAGAGTCATCTCATTTGTTATAATTACAACCTCTTAACTTAAGAAAAAGGACTTTTGGGACTTTAACTTTTCAACTTGGCTTCTCTAACTTGGAATACGAGAAAATATCATTCTTTGGAGGAGCAAGTAGTGACTTAATGTTCCACTATTGGGACTGTTCTAGAAAAATTGTAATTGTTTATCTTAGGACTTTCACTTAATATATCAATCTCTTTGAGCTGATGCACTTTCATGCATATGTCATGAATGATTGTAATATTATTCTTTCGTTGTTGACAACGTATGTTTATGTTAGCACATACTAATGACAATGGAGTATTTTGTTGGCCTTGGTATGCATCTTATTGAATGTGTGTTGTTAGTTTCTTTTATTATCTTTGTTTCTTGTGAACTAATTTGTAGGTTATTCAATGATTCTTTCCATGATATTATGTGTCTCTTTTAGGATAATAGTATTACTTTTCTTCTAGAGGCTCACTCTTTCTTTTCTTACCACGAAATCACCTTATATACATTACAATTGTATGCCTCATAGCATCAAATTACTTGCTTGTTTTAGATATTGTTTGTATAATCTCTTATGTTAATATTTGCATCCAAGGAAGATGCCTAAGAGTACTGCAAACTAGCTGTATTTCTAGTTGGGGCTCCTACTCCAAACAATGTGAGGTCTAGCTAGGACTTCATAATGAAGAGACCACCTTGGTTGAAAAATTTCCAACACCGTCAATAGTTGGTGCTAGAAGGAGGGATAGATAATAAGATATCCCCATTAAGTCTATTTTTAACCTCTCATCCTTAATGGTTCATTCCAAATCATAATCCCAGGGTATTTTTCTAAAAGAGCATATCTTGAAATTCGCACGAGAATAATTAATAAATTGTCTCATTTTAAGTTTGATGGAAAGGGTGTACTAATTGTCCTTGAACACTTCTTTCGATTTATTCATTTTTGTCTCTCTAATCAAATTCATTGTAAACATGTTCAGAGAAGTATATTCATCCTCACCCTTGAAGGTCATATCAAACAATGGTGTCATACATTACCAGCCGCCTCCATCCATTCATTCGAATAACCTGTTAAGGAGTTTGATGAAGCCTTTGAATGTATGATTATTGAGATTTTCCTAAAAGGATTAATCAAATAGAATGAATCCTAATGAAACAATTAGGGATTTTGCTAATAAATTCCTTCACCTATGTTATGAATTTGACAGAGAAGATAACGATTAGGATTTATCTAAAGAAAAAATTTGACATTTGGTTCAAATTTCTTTAAAACTTTGTGAATATGAACCCCGAGATGATTGTGCTCCCCTAGATTTTGTAAACCATGAGACACCCATAATTTCAAAGGAGGAACCTACAATTCCTTTTGTTCCTTATCCTCCTCCCTTACCGGCACCAATTTGTGTTCCTCCTTGTGATAGTGTTGAAGCTAGGAAATATGGGAATCAAATTGTTGATTTGTCTATTCAACCTTCATCCACTTTCCATGACCTAGAACTGATTGAGGAAAGCTTGGAATGGTACATTAAACCTGAGGTGAAGACTAATCTCTTGATCATCCTAGATGATATTGACACTCATAACTTCAATCTTGACTCAAATTTGATTGAAATAATTATCTCTTCAAGGGATGTTTTTCCTCCTATATCACCCCATTCTCATGATCCCTCACTCCTCGATCTACTTGATCAGGCTCTTTCAAAATTTATTGATTCTTGGTTTGCTAATCCAAAAAATGATTAGGGGAAAGGTAGTGACATTTCACAAGTATAGGAGAAGAAATATGAAGATTATTTTGATCTCTGTTTTCTATTTCAAGGTCCTCTATGTCAAGACAATGTTCCTCCGTTCTTGGCTGATTTATAATATAGTAATTTCAACAATTAATAAAATGAAATCAGTTCCCTTAATTAATCTAAAGTCTTGTGAAATCATCATTCTGATGATAATGAATCCATTGATGTATATGATGATGAATTACCGAGTGCATCAACTGATCTTTTAGTTTCTCAAGAATATTTTGATTCAAAATATTTAGATCTTAAATCTAATTTGTTCAAAAGGGATTCTCTTAGGAATACTTCTTCTTCAACCCACTATCTTTTGTGTCCTACTGCTAGCAATGAGTTAACTTGTAATGAAAACATGCCATGCTCTCCGGATTCACAATCGGATGAGTTGAATCTTCAATTGACACAAGATGGTCAAGTTATCCATGATGAAGAAGGAATTAATGAAATCATCAAGCATCCATTCCATTCCTTATCCTTTCCAGTCTTACATGAGAAAAATTATTTTGTTCAGGTTGGTAATGAAATTTCTGCAATTTACACATCTCTAGATTTGCAATTAGAATAATCTTAGGACTTGAGCTATCCGTTTGTTGAAGTTGTAAAATCTGATCAAACTAGTCATGTAGATGGTTTCCATCCAGATAATAGTGATCTTGTTGATTAAACCGATAGTAGCTGTCCACACACGATGCATGATTGGATTCAATATTTGAAATGCATTTATATAATCCTTAAAAGTTTCATGACTTGTTAGGGTGTTAAGGCACTTCAACTTGCATTGATGGTTATGTTAGTTTGCTGCAATCCTCATGAGATTATTGAACCACTTAAACAAAGTCTTTCAGTAGAAATCACATGAGAAAATTTTTTGGCCGACGTGTTTTAAACCAACAAGTGTGGTTCATCATCAGGACCAAATGAAGAGGCAAACCATGGCAAAGGCTTAAATAGAGAGCAATGTAGAGACATAATTTCAAGTAACAGCTATATTTGAACAATAATGTTTAAATTA
>APFE030036171.1:4775-37206 GCA_000404065.3 Pinus taeda
AACATCAATAGAAACATGTCTATCCTTTACTACTACCACCATCATGATATCAATAGAGAATACACATAACCATTAATTATATCGTAATCATAATATTAATAAAGAGCATACATAACCATCACATTCGCTGATAAAGGAGCCACGTTTCTGGATCCTCGGCCTGAGTTGCTCATAGACTAAAGTATGCAAGATAATTTCATATTAGAGTGAGGAAACTAGGGTGGGCACTACATGGGAGATGATCACTTTTCCTAGGATAACAAGGTTTTATCCTTAGAAAAAGGGGTTTATTAGGGGAAAATGACTTTTCCTTAGGAAAATGATGTTTTTTCTTAGGAAAAGGGATTCGTTTGGGAATATGAATGAATTGAAGGGGGTGAATGTTTATGAGGGGATTTTTAGTATTTAGGACCTATAATTCATTGGGCAAAGTGTCCGGTCCCTCCAGAAGTCAGAGAAATGCTCTTAGCCCCTTTGACTTAATATTTTGGGTACTTAAGGCTTTTTATTGGAAATTAGTTAAGTGAAAGGTGTAATGAGTGAGGGAAGTTAATCAATTTGACTTTGTGGACTTGATGCATGTCGAATTTTCATCCATACTTAGAACTTTGATGATGAAGGTGATCAATATGATTTTATGTAACAATCATCACAATTCTACAACCTTTCTTCTACTTACCCACCTACTCATCCTACCATTTTTACTTCTCTTTATTAAGGTGCACTTAAGCTGGCAAACCCTTATGAAAACATTTTATTTTATTTTACAATAGTAATCTAACTAAGTCTAACCTTATTACATCCAAGGGCTTAGATTAAATAGTTGATCTCCTTTTATTCACTCTATCTAATCTAATTATCTGCCAAGATTACACTGTTTGATCAAATTTTATTCTCTATCAATAAGCATAAAATTGAAAGTATGAAATAGTCAAGTTTAAACATTTTGACTATCATGGATTGTGGCAAAGGCAACAAGCTACACACAATCATTTATTCTGCATCAAAAGTAACTAGGAGTGGCATTTTGACTTGCACACTTTCATGGTCTTTTCTTTTCTTGGGTTCATTTTTCATCTTTTTTTTTACCTTTTTTATTCTTTTTGTCCTTTGATTTTTCTTTTAGGACATACCTTCTTTACATTTTTTTATTTTTTGAATATGGAAAACATTTGAAAAAAGGCAAAGGTATGTACATATTACAGGTTTAATCTCAACCATTAAAAAATTATAAATCCTATTGGTATAGGAACCTAACACTAGCTCCACTTGGGGATGGCATTTCCTGGTGAAATGCCAAGAACTAGTAGATCAATGGTCTTCTGAATTACTGTGATCTTACTTTGCAACTTTTTCCTTTTCACTTTTCTGCATTATTGCTATTTATGGCAGTGAAACTTTTGAAGCTTAGGGCCTTCTCTTCAGGCTTCAACTCCAAAAATTACCATCCAATCAACACTAATTTTTTTTGAAAAATAGAATATGTACAAGTGATTAGTGAAATCATTAACTAGGATCTATGTAGTGCTTAAGAATTCGACCATTAACTAGTCCTCCTTCTACTTCTGTGCCATCCAATTCTCTGAGGAAAAAAGCATTATTGCCCCTAAAAGCATAAATGATATAAGGGCCTTTCCATAGGAAGTCAAACTTCCCATGTTTACCTTTATCCTCCCTTCTTGAGTCCCATTTCAAAACTTTGTCTCCTAGGTAAAAATCTTCTGCCTTAGTCCTTTTGTCAAAAGCTTTCTTGATTCTTTCCTGCACAACTTGGGATCTTATATACACTTCTTCCCTAGCCTGTTGTAAGTGAATTGTCTGGTTAATTCTCCTTTGAATATCATTTGGCTCAACTTGCACCTCTTGGAGTAATTTCATCACTAGTGTTCCTAAGGAAGATGGTAAAACAACCTCCATTCCATAAACTAATTGATAAGGACTTGTACCAATGGATTTCTTAGTGGTTAGCCTATCTGTCCACAAGGCATTTACTAGATTCTTGTTCCAGGTTTTCTTGTTATCCTCCAACAATTTTTTGATGATATTCACTAAGCTCTTGTTGGAAGACTTTGCTAGTCCATTTCCTTGGGGATAGTAGGCTGTGGAGTGACCCAGGGTTATATGATACTTGTTACAGAAATCAATCATTCTCTTGGATTTGAAAGCTATTGCGTTGTCCGTGATGATTTTGGTGGGGCATCCGAATCTGGACAGAATTTTGGCCTCAAGGAAGTTTATTATGATAGTATCAGTGGCTTGTCTTGAGGGTATGGCTTCTATCCATTTGGTAAAGTAGTCTGTAGCAGTGAGAATCCATTTATGCTGGGCAGAGGAAGGTGGACGAATTTCACCAATGAAGTCAAGACCCCACTGTTGAAATGGTGCTTCAACAGATATTGGCTTCAAGGGTAATGGTAAAAGTTTTTTCTTTCCTTCAAAAATATGACATTTGTGACATGATGTTACAAATTTCTTTACATCAGAAAATAAAGAGGGCCAATAAAAATTGGCTCTTATGATCTTGTCAGCTGTGGTTTTCCAGTAAAGATGTCCCCCACAGTCACCTGCATGAATCTCCTATAATATTTTTTCAGATTCTTCTTTTAATAAAAAGTTAAGAAGGATGCCTTTGTGATTTTTCCAAAATAAAGCATTGTCAAATATGCAAAACTTCAAAGATTTCATTTTTAAGAACCTACTTTTAGTCCTGGATAATTCAGGAGGAGCTTGTAAATTTTGTAGAACGTATATAATGTCAGCATACCATGGTGAGTTAGTAAAGGCCTGGCTGATCGTTGGAGTCACCATCTCCTCCTCATTATCTATTTCTGCAATAAAATTTATGTCTAGGGCTTGATAGTTCGATTCAGCCATGAGCTTGGCTAAGCCTTGGCCTTTGATCAATTTTGTAGGTTTAATTTCTAGGTCATATTCTAATATAGTAGTTATCCATTTCCCTCTCTTCCCATCTGGACCGTCCTATGTTAGGATGTCTTTTACTACAGCATTGGGAACATAAGCTATTACATGAGAATATAGGATGTAAACTTTGAAATCTTTGATGGCTTAGATTAGAGCAAAATCTTGCTTTTCCATTATATTGTACTTTAAAGGTGCATCCCTCAGGGATTTACTAAAGAAGGCAATGGGTTGTTCAAAACCCTGATGATTCTTCTGTAGTAGGATTGTAGCAATTGTGTGTTCTGAGGCGAAAGAAAATATAATGAAATCCCTATCAAACATTGAACTAAATATAATTGGTGTTTGTGTCAAGGCTAGATTAATATCTTCAAAATGCCTCTTAGCCTCAAGTGTCCATTTAATAGTCGAATCTTTCTTCAACATGTTATTTCATAATCTAACCAGTTCTACTAAGTTAGAAATAAATCTTCTAAGAAAGTTTATTTTACCTAAAAAGGCTTGTAGTTCTATTATGCTCCTAGTATGTGACATCTGTAAGATGGATTCAATTCTTGCAGGATCTATTTGGATACCATCTTTAGAGATTATGTGGCCTAACACTCTTCCCTCTTCCAACCCAAATAAAGATTTTTTAGGATTCAAAGAAATTCCATACTTCCTACACTTGGTGAAGACCTGCCTTAGATGATCTAGGTGTTGTTGATCAGACTTAGAGAATACAGTGATATCATCTAAGTATATTACAAGGAATTCGTGGATTTCCTTAGCAAAAGCTATATCCATAGCTTTTTGAAAGGTGGCCCCTGCATTATTTAACCCAAAAGGCATATTCACATATATGAAAGTGCCCCAAGGAGTGGTGAATGTAGTCTTTGCCTGGTTGTCGGGGTGGACTAAAATTTAGTTATAACCAGAGAACCCATCTAATAGTGAGATTCTGGTTGAACCTACTACCCTCTATAATATGTGATCCATTTTGAGAAGAGGGTAGTTATCTTTGAGTGAAACTTTATTGAGATTCCTAAGGTCAACACACAGTCTAATTTCACCAGTTTTCTTTCTTGTGGGCACCAAATTAGAAACCCAATTAGAGAGTCTAATTGGTGCTATGATCTTGGCTTCATACATTCTTTTGATTTCCTTTTCAATAAAAGGAAATAGAATGGGATTAATCCTTCTAAACTTGTGTCTAAAAGGTTTGTGGTTTTCTTTTAAGGGTATGGTGTGTTGTATTATGCTGGTGTCATAGGACTTAAGGTCCTCATAACTCCAAGAAAAAACATCTTGTAATTCCTTTAGCAGTTCTATATATTTCACCTTTTCATTAGGAGGTAAATACTTTGAAAGTTTTATCAATTTACGATCTTCCTCAAAGCCTATGTTACACTCCTCTATATCCAATTTTTAGGGTTCCATTTTCAGCTTTCTAGGGACATCGTTTGAATCAAACAAATCCTCCAAAGGAGTTAATCACTTGGGCAAGAAATTGTCTTTGAGATTGATGATTTCAGAGTCTTCATCAATTATCTCATCAATTTCAATTTTCTTTAGGTTTTGAATATCTGATTTTGTAAACTTTGTGGGATGAAATCTATCTATCTCTTCCTCTTCTAATTTGTTAATTTCTATTTTATCTGTAAAATCAAGATCTAATGTTATGTCATTATCTATGTTGCTATTTACAAATTCTTCATCTAAAGTTAGAAAATTGTTTATTTGTTGGTCATTAGTGAATACTTGCAAGTTTTTTAAGTTGTCAGGGATAGCAGTTCTATGCCTAACCTCAGTAGCGTACTGATGGTTAGGTTGAAATGGTAACTTACAAGTGCTAGCAAACATCGCTAAACTATGAGCTTGCATATTGTGTTTTCTTGGGATGACTACAAGCTTAGTTTCTAAAAAATTATTTAATATTTCTACAATTGTTCCTCTATAAAAACCTAACCTAGGATCTCTAGTCATATAAACAACGTTGATTTGTTTTATAACCAACCCAGAATCTCCCATAATAGAGACTCTTATGGCTCCTAACCTTTTAACCAATTTGAGGCCTAAAGAGGTGCTTCGTACTTAGCCATGTTGTTAGTGCATTTGAAGTTCAACCTGTAGGCATGACCCTCTGAATGATCATTCTCTAAGTTGTAAATCCACTCTCCTGCTCTTGCACCTAGTTTGTTCACTGGCCCATCAAATTCAAGATGCCATAGTATTTCATGTTCGTAGTTCTTACTGTCTCGGGGAACAAAATCTTCTTTGACTAAGATATCTTGATCATTGTTTTTGTCTAAAAGCTCATGAATTTGGATAGTTTGACTTTCTCCTACAACTTCAATTTCTTTTGGTTCTGAAGTAATGTTGTTTGAAGTGTCTTCTTGGTTTGGTTCAACATTGTATATAATGAAAGAATCGATGTCAAAATGCATGGAATATATAGGAAAGTTTTGAGGCGTCACCTGGCTACTCACTACATACTTCATTAGGGTCTCTTTGTATAGTTTTTAGGATGTCCAAAGACTGAAATTGTGGCATATGACATGTCAAGCTGTAAAGATCCTTGGATTTTGGCCCCTCATGATCTAGAAAACAACATGCCATATTTAGGTAGTATATCAACAACAACTATGTCCATAAGAATGTTTTTAGCAGGGTATTGTACTAGGGAAACACACAGGTCCTTTATTAGTCCTAGGCACTTGACTTGACTTGAATGAAATGAAAATAGGTCCTTGTAAGGCCTAGTTATATCCAAGTTCAATTTCTCCATAACAGATTTAGGCATTAGATTGTGTGAAGCCCCAGAGTGTAGCATAGCATTTTGTAGGATTTTATCATGAATGTTAAGGCTAATGTAGAAGGGTGGTATCCCTCCTTCCACTGGTTTTCCGTTAACATCAAGACTGAAAATAAGCTCAGGTTGATCATCAAATAGGTTAACAGAATCTTCATTCTCAACAAAGTTTAAGGATTTTCTTATTTGAGATTTGTAAGTTTCATGTTTAATCAACTCTGTTAAGGGAACTAAGATTTTCAATTTGGCTACCTTTGCCCCCAAATTGAAAGGAAAAGGGGATTTCTCTGTTTGAATGTCTGGAATTTTAACAATAGGGTTTGGAGTAGTTTGTTCTTCTTTTTCAGTGTTTAGAGTATTTTTTGGTGGATTTTCTAATATAACTTCTAGAGACTGTTCCACTGTTTCCTTGGAGGGAACTGAAGTGGCGGGTTGCTCATTAGAAGGTTGGTCATTGGTTACATCTACGATGGTGGGATTAGGAGGGTTCTGATTTGGTCTAGAGAGGATTTGGAGAGTTTTTGTAATTGGAACTACTTTAATTTTCTTAGGCTGATTTGGTATTGGTTTCTTGTTTTGGTCCAGAGCATCAGTGTTCTTTTTGCTCCTCAAATTGTACTGTTTATGCACTTTAAAGATAGAATAATCATACCCTTACTTATAGTCGAATGATTCTCTAGTTTGGGTCTAGAACTGCTGAAGCATGTGTAACTCCTGATCATCTTGAGTCAAAAAGACAGTTTCCTCATCATCTAATCCCATTATGTTAATTTGTGTGTCTTGTTCAGGGTCTTCTGAATGGGAAGTTTCAGCGTAGTTTTCTTGAAAAGGAGGCCTAATATTCTGATCAAGTCCATTTTTTCTAGTGTTCTAATTTTGATTCTTTCTAAAGTTTGGATTTCTCATTGGAGGTGCTTGTTGATTATCCTAGTGAGGCTTTATTTCGATGTTCCCCATCCTATCCATCAGTTTTTCCATTCCTTTGGCTAGAGCATCCATTTTAAGGTCAAAGGGTGAGGTTTCATCTTTCAAGGGTGCTCTTCATTTGTTCCTAACCCTAACTCTTTTTGCTAGCAAATTAGCTTCTACACTAACTGCCACACTCTGCATATCTTCTAATGTTGGTGGATTTCTTTCTCTAAGTTGAAATTCCATATTAGTGTCAAACTTGTCTGGAAACTTTATCAGAGCTAAGCCAGGTGGGGGTTTAAGGTCAACTGGTATTGCATTGTATACACTATTAAATCTAGTACAGAAGTCCTGAACTGTTTCATTTGTTCCTCTCCTAATGTTTTCATACTCTGAAAGAATTTGAATAGGATTCTTTTTCTTTTCCCATCTATTTAAAAATTGCTGGTAAAAAACTTATAAACTATCTATGCTATTGTTAGGCAGAGATCTAAACCATGTTCTCACATTGCCAACTAGAGTTTGGGCAAAAATTCTCATTTAGACATCTCCAATATTGATTTCATGCAATTCGAAATGATTTGTCATCTTTCTTGTATGTTGTTGTGCTGTGTAGGATTATGTGCCATCAAATAGGACAATTTTACTCTCGTAATCTTATGGCATGGCACCTCATGGAGTAGGCATCACAAGAGGGGCATATCTATTTGCCATGGCTCTAAGTTGGGCAAGACTGAGAACTGGAGTTTGGGTTCCCAGGGGTGGTACAGAGGTTGATGGGGAACTAGGGGTACTAGGTGTTTGATGGGTAGTAATAGGTTGATGGGGAAGTGAAGGTATGAATGGAGGTGTGGAATGAACTTCAGAGATGTGAGGGAATAATGGTGAACTAAAAGAAGTTGAAACTGTGTCAGAAAGTTTAGGGATCTTAATAGTAGTGAGGGATGATTGAGGAGAATTTAGAAGATACTGATGAATTGACAAGTTTGCCCTTTTGACTTCAAGTTCAGTTGTAAATTCTGGATCTAGAACTATGTTATCAAGTGCACTCTTAGACTTGGTTCTAAATAGGGAAAGGTCAAAATATTCATCAAAGGGGAGGTCTTCTAAAAACAACCAGTCATCTGGGCAGGAATCTGCTTTAATTGAAGGTGTAGGACTGACTGAAATTTCTTGTCTCCTAGATATTCTTGAAATTAGATTAGGATTGTCAAATACTGGGGGAGGGTTTGGATCAGGATTGGCCCTAGTATAATGAGTTCTCCTTGAACACAGATTTCAAGCTTTTTCTAATTACTTTCTTTTTTGTGAAATTCTTATAAATAACTTCTAATAAACCCTTCAAGAGGCTTGAAATAAAAATTTTAAATTTCTTAAAGGTTTATTAAGATCAAGGATTTGAATCCCCAGTATGGTCGCCACTATGTTATCACTCAGAAGTCTTCCCTAGAAGTTATAAAAATAAGGAACAATTTGAGGTAACCACAAACCTAATCTTTTAGACTCGGTTTCTAGCCAACCTAAGTCCAAAGAGGGCTTTCTCTTTATAATTTAACTTTGTTTTGGTAGGATTTTAGGCTAGTTCTTAGTTCTCATAAGGTTTTGATTTTGGTTGGGTGGTGGAATTCTAGGAACAGATGGACATAGTAAGGCTTTCAAGCCATTGGGCTATGGAGTCAATCAAAGGATGGCTTAACTGGATCAGATCAATCACTAAAGGAAGAGTTCATTGGGCAGGCTAGCAAAGCAAAAGGAAAATCATCAGGTTCAAATGGATGAGGTAGTCCTAACCAGGGTGAAAGGGCAATGAATAATCCTTAGACTGGGATCAAGATGAAGAGCAGGAGGTGATCATGAGCAAAAGGCAACTAAGAATCCTTTACTATAGACCTAGGAGGGAAACTAAGGAAGTAAGGGAGCAATTAAGAATTCCCAAACTAAGATAGTTTAGTAGAAAACATTAAAAATGTAAACAGTCAAGACAGAGAGCATTTAAGCCAGTTCTGAAATATCATTCCTAGTTTAACATTCAAATTTCATAGAGACACATACGATTATTTCTAAACATGAAGAGAAACAATAATACACATGAGATAGAGAATACTTATTTCATTTCCTCTTTACACAAGAATCCTGTGAAATGTCTTTACTTTATCCTTGATCCAGCAAGCTAATCCAGTCTTGATTACAATAACTCCTTAACCTGAGAAGAAAATGTCTATAGAAATGTCTTTGAATCCACCCTCAACACTTCGAAAGGTGAAGTATTTATAAAAAAAGTATTTACAAACTATCTTAAAACAATATGAAAATTAATCTAGGAAATCAAAATATCTTCAAGCATGAAGATAGAGACAAATGGAAAACTGTATCATGCTATCCCTTTTATTGTGGTTGTGTTGGCTATTGCAGTTGAACTTGAGCCCTTTTAAGCTGGCTGATATGTGTATCTTGGAATCATCTTTGTCTTTAACCTTTGACTGATACTCTTTACATGTTACTCTTTGACCCTATTTAAGTGTTTTCATCTGGCTGCCATTTAGATTTACTGTGTTAACTGATAGTAAATCTGTCGTTTTTTTCCACCATTCATCTTCAAGTAACTTTATCTTGAGCATCCTTCTATATATCTCGTCTACCTCAGTGTATTGGGCAAATCTAGGCTTGGTGACAAATAGATGTTTAACCCTATTCTCTAGGAAGAACATATTTTCTAAAGTATCACATAATACTTTCCCTGTTGGCAATGCTTTAACTCCTAAAGTGCTTGCTTGTTCCTTGGACAATTTCTTTAATCTGTCAACATAGTCCAATTAGATCATAAGTTTGTTATCAATTACCATGGGATTGGGAAGGCCTTTATCCCTCAAAATTTGAAGCTTTGCCATGAATCTGACAATACCAACCTGCATATTATGGAGTTTTTTCTCTAGGTTGAGCATAAGGTTTCCTTTCATTAGAACCTTTTTGGCTTGGATGATGGTTTCAGTTCTGTCCTCCACACCAAGCTCACCTAGTTCCTCCCTGTTCTTGCTGTTCAATAATTTTATGAGTTGATTAGCCTCTTCAAGCCAGTTTCCCAGGTCTTCCTTCATCTTTTGTATTGCTTAGGTGGCCACTTTCACTAGTTCTGTTTGCCCGAATATTACTTGAGTTGATGGCCTTATATCATTGACAGAGTCATTGATATTGGCCCAGAGCATTTACATAGTTTTTCCTAGTAGCTTTTGCAATGTTAGATCCTTCTCTAGGACCTCAATCCTCTCACCCATCCTTAGGGTTTTCTATGTTTCTTCTTTTTGTTGTATTTGGGCAAGTTTATATTCAATTTATAGGCTTTCTATTTTCTCCTTAAGATGTTTTAGCTCTGTAGCCTGGATGGACATTTCCTCCATGGCTTTCACTAACTCTGCTATCTTTTCTGTGGATGTACCTGCAGTTGTAGACTCAGTTGTGATTGGCGATGATGTAGCAGGTGGAGTTGTTGGTGCTAAAGAGGTTGCCAATGTTGAGGGAACAAGAGTAGAGACTGTGGGAATAATAGTATGTGGAGTGGTGGCCAACTCACTCTGTTTAGAATAAATCAATGTGTCCAAATCTTTCTTAGTTTCCTTCAACTGATCATTTATCTTAAGGACCAAGTCCATAAGCTCTTCTTGTTCCTTCTGAGTTTCGAAGACTTCTGCTGTTTGTGGATGATGAAGATGTGGAATTTTGAGTTGTTATTTCAAAGCAGCTATGTCATCATTATTCCTTTTAATTAACCTTACTGCAGCTCTCACATTTTTGGGATCATGTCCCAACTCTATGATTAAGTCCTCCAAGGACTTGATTCTGGTATCCTTGGATTGTGAGGAGGCCTTTTCCAGTTGAAACTGTGTCGATATATTATTCAACAAATTATGTAACTAGTGGGCTGCAATGGCTTTGATTGTCAATGTGGAATATACCATCTCTCCTGTCTGTTTATGAAATTCAATCTGGTCAATAGGATGTATGTCCTTTTCCAACAATTCAAAATTTGTCTTTTGGTAGTCAGCTGCTGATATGGGCTGCTGAGTGGTGGGCTTTAGGAAAGTAATCTGCATTTTTCCTTCTTTCACATCAAAGGATGACATAAGACTTGTTTGGTTGGATGGAGCCATTTTGAGGTATTGTGCATAGTTTTTGGCTTTTAACTTGTCATTCTTGGCCTTTATTTCCTTGTACTTTTGTCTGATATCCTGGTCTTGGTCAGATGGAAACCTTAATGAGGACACTTCCACACTCTGTTGTTTTTCCAAAATCTAAGTATGTGATGTGGAAGGTTCATGTGTTCCTCAACAGGGAGTAGCATGCCTGCTCCCTTCTCTTTCTATGCTTATGGCTCCAATTGTTTCTTCTATGAATTTGTGCTCGGAGAAAGGATTTAACCTTTGCCTGTTGATGTAAGTCTGTGAAATTGCTCCGCTTGAAGGAGTGGCCTCCTCCTTGTCTCTTTTGGGGTTCTTCTCCTCATTTAGAGGAGTCTACATAGTAGGGGGAGTACTCATAATGTGCTCTGGCAGTCTTGTTTGAGTCAGTTCTTCTGATAGATCTGGTTGTTCTGACTCTTCTTGAACCTAGGGTCCTTCTTCTGCTTGTTGTTCACTGTGTGCTTGTGATTTCCTTTGGGCTTGGGGTTCTTCTAGTACTTGTATGAAAGAATCTTCATCAAGTCTCCTCTCTAGATCATTTAATGAATTTTCAATAGCAACTTCAGTGTTGTCTCTGTCCACTAGAGTATTTTCCACCCGTTCCAATTGATTTGCATATTTTTATATCTTAGGGATTCTGTGGTGGATATAGGGAGACAACTTGTTTTTCTATCTTCTATTGTAGATGAAATCAAAGGGGTCATATCTCCATATGAAGCTTTGTTTCAATTTGAGCCTTTGAAGGATTTCTTCTTCTTCTCTTCCAGCTTCTCGACTATTGCACACAAAGGGGCCTAGTTGATCTTTGATTCTGAGTTGAGCCTTCTTCTTGGCTTTAACAAAATGTACCTCATCTGACTTGATTATCTGTCTGTAGTAATCCATAGCAAATAAACTCATTGGAAGGTATTTGGGTGACTTGTATGGTACTAACTCACATCCATAGATTCTAATTTTAGTGTGATTTTGGTACAAGTACCAATCTCCCACTTTGTGTTGTTTTAAAAGCTATAGGATCCTCCTGATATTTGAACTGATTCTTGGAGGAGGACTTCCTAGCAGCATGGTCACTACAGGATTTAAAAAAATATCTATGAAGTCTGTGTATGGATATGGTGATTCAAATTTGCCGATCAGAGGAGTCCAGAAGACTACTGACCTAGGGTTTCCTCTAGTATCAAGTTTTTGAAGAGTACATGGGAGTTTATTAGCTTGATAATATAAGAAAAGGTGGTATAGAACTGAGGAATACTTAAATACTCTGTCATTATTCATTGTCAAGAATTGATCATGCATTTTATCTGCTATGTACTTGGCATAATCATACATGATAGCAGGGGGCTGTCCTATGGTAAAAATGGACATTAAGGCTAGAATGATTTCATCAATATACTCACTAGTAGTATAGCCTAAGACACTAGATATCATTGACACAATGTCCTAGCCATGTTTAGAAAATATAGTAGCCACATATGGAGGGGGTTCTGTTGGGACATGCTCTCCCTCCTTGATGAAGGTCTAAAGCATTTCAACAAGTTTGGCAAGGATAATATTGGGGGATTTGTCTAGCAGGTCTCCAATGGAAATGGGGGTCAAATTTTGTCCTAGTTGCAACTATAGCATTTCATTGATGGATTTAGTAGTGTTAGTGAAAAGTATAGTATGTTCAAGGAACATCACTACTATTTGGATGGGACTGTATTTTGTATAGCAATAATGGACAATTTCGGGAAGGATATGTACTGGAGGGAATTGGTACTTGGGTAAATTAGACTCCCAAAGACCTATTTTGTCTACATAGTTTATTTATTTCTCTCTGTATTGGAAACATAATTTCAGTGAGGATTCATGGACAGAGGTGTCCTTGATTTGGAAGTCTTTGTCTGCCAAAGGAAGATGGTCTAAATCTAGACGGGGAGTGGTAATTGGCCAGACATCCATTGCAACTGGTGCGACCATTCTTAGTTCTTGTGGATTTAAGAATGGGGAAAAGGGTTTTCAGTCAAATTGGGGAAATTTGGTTCAATTACAAAGTAGTTTGGGGTTTCTTTGGAGTTCTTTTACTTAATTACTTAGTAATTTCAAGCAATTGAGTAATAGGTTTATGAATGAGATAGGGTTTCTCGATGTATTTGGATAAATACCTAGAATATTTGGCTCTGACGGGTCGATGGGTGATTGTCCACAGTTGCAGGAGGTCTACTTGAACTAGCGGGTCGACTGGAAGTTCAGTGGCTTCTGCAGGTTGGCTGTTGGACGTGGTTTGGCAGTTGAAACTAGTATGTCGCATGGATGGAGGTCTGGAGCGCTCTTTCACGATAAAACAAAAAATAATGAGTTTTTTAGTTTTATTCTCAAAGTCAACCGTTGGCGGGCACGTGGGGAAAGGTACGTTTGGCTTTTAGCGAGAGATGTGACCTTTTGTCGTCTAGCGGGAGGTGGTAAGCGGGTTTGATCGCATCGTTTTTCAGGTTGGAGTGGTTTTAGGGGGAGGCCACCCGATGCCACTCATCAGGCACCACGTAGCATCGGGGCCCAAAGGAAAACAACCCATAACGGGCAGGTAAAGGTTGGGTGTTGGAGGCCGCCTAATATGCTTAAGAGCCATTGGATTAAAGGGTAGGCGATCACACGGTGATTCGGGTGGGGATTTTTACAAAGGGAAATGGAGGGGCCCAGCCAATGATTAAGCACGATGGGTTTCATTTAAACAATGGATTAAAGTGGGGTTAGGGCATCGAGGGTGATTTGATCTGTGGAGGTTTTTGATTATTAATTAATTGTTGATCGATTAATTAACCCACTAGTCGTGTTATGGTATTAATAAAGTTTATGTTTCAAAAAATTTTGGGGGCGGGGTATTAATACATAGGGATTTATTTTATAACTATACAGGGAAAGGTTTATTGCTTTTTTGGGGATTTAATACATATAAAGTTAAAAGTTAATAATGAAAATATAAAAGCGCTAAGTGTAATGTATTTCATACATTTTCTATTGTCATAAACACATTATACTTAGGCTTAAAGTATTCTTGGGTTTTTTTTGAGAAAAGGGGTCTCTTTCATGGGGGATGATCACTTTTCCTAGGATAACAAGGTTTTATCCTTAGAAAAAGGGGTTTATTAGGGGAAAATGAGTTTTCCTTAGGAAAATAATGTTTTTTCTTAGGAAAAGGGATTCATTTTGGAATATGAGTGAATTGAAGGGGGTGAATGTTTATGAGGGTATTTTTATTACTTAGGACCTATAAGTCATTGGGCCGAGGGTCTGATCCCTTCAGAAGTTAGAGAAATGCTTTGAGCCCCTTTGACTTAAGATTTTGGGTACTTAAGGCTTTTTATTGGAAATTAGTTAAGTGAAAGATGTAATAAGTGAGGGAAGTTAATCAACTTGACTTTGTGGACTTGATGCATGTCCAATTTTCATCCATACTTAGAACTTTGATGATGAAGGTGATCAATATGCTTTTATCTAACAATCATCACAATTCTGCAACCTTTCTTCTACTTACCCACCTAATCATCCTACCATTTTTACTTCTCTTTATTAGGGTGCACTTAAGCTAGAAAACCCTTATCAAAACATTTTATTTTCTTTTACAATAGTAATATAACTAAGTCAAACCTTATTGCATCCAAGGGCTCAGATTAAATAGTTGAGCTCCTTTTATTCACTCTACCTAATCTAATTATCTGCCAAGATTACACTATTTGGTCAGATTTTATTCTCTATCTGTAAGCATGAAATAGTGAAGTTTAAACATTTTGACTATCATGGATTGTGGCAAAGGTAACAAGCCGCACACAATCATTTATTCTGCATCAAAAGTAACTAGGAGTGGCATTTCGACTTGCACACTTTAATGGTCTTTTCTTTTCTTGTGGTTCATTTTTCATCCTTTTTTTTACCTTTTTTTATTATTTTTGTCCTTTGATTTTTCTTTTAGGACATACGTTCATTACATTTTTTAATTTTTTGAATATGGAAAACATTTGCAAAAAGGCAAAGGTATGTACATATTACAGGTTTGATCTCAGCCATTCAAAAATTATGACTCCTATTGGTATAGGAACCTAACAAATATTAAAATTTCAGTTGAAGATAAGTGCATCAGTTTGTTGTTTTCTCTACCGAATTCATGGGATAGTCTGGTTGTTGCAATAGGTAGTAATACAACTACCTTGTAGTTTGATGAAATAGTATCATCCTTTCTGCCAGAGGAGATGAGATGGAAAAATATGGAGGTTTAGAATGGTGATGCCTTGTTTGTATGAGGATGGTCCCATAATAGAAACAAAAATAAGTCTTCGAGTGGGAGATCTTAATATAGAGGGAGATCTGAATCTCCAAGAAAACCTGTAAAGGTGTGATGGAAATGTGGAAAGGAAGGGCACTTCAAAAAGGATTGTATATATAAAGCTCATGAGAAAGGAAATGGATTTGATGATGCTCCTACAAAGGCAAAAAATACCTCAAATGAAGGTGGGGATGTGTAATTTCCTTTTTCTTCAAGTACACATGTGGATCATGAGGCATGGTTTATTGACTCAGGTGCATCCTTTCACTTCACTCCCCATAGGGAGTGGTTTTGTGAGTATGAGAAATATGATGGTGGTGATGTCTTCTTAGGGGGTGATAGGAAGGAAAGAATTACTGGACATGGAAAATTCAAGATGAAGAAGCAAGGTGGAAGTATTAGAACACTTCCGGGTGTTCTGCATATTCCTACATTGGTGAGAAATCCGATTTCTGTAAGAAAGATGGATGATGCAGGTGTAAAAATAGTGTTCGAGAAAGATACCTGCAATATGGTTCAAGGAGCACTATTATTGATGCAGGGAGTTCGTATTGGAACTTTGTACAAACTTCTGGGTAGCATTGTTTTTTATGGGTGAAATAGTTATGTGGTTCTTGAAAGTGGAGCAGAAAACCTTGTGGTCTCTGGAGAAAATGCCATGCTATAGCATCAAAGGCTTCGACATATTGGAGAGAAGGGCATTTGAATACTTCATGATAATGGTATGGTATAAGGTATGTCTATTTTCTCTTTGGATTTCTATTTTTGTGAACATTGTGTATATGGGCAGAAAAATTGGGTGAGTTTCCCCTCTAGTGCTAAGAGGGCAAAAGGGATATTAGAGCTTGTGCATAGTGATGTGTTTGGACCTGTGTCAGTTCCATGACTGGGTAAGTATGTATACTATGTATCATCTATAGAAGAATTCTCAAGGAATACATGGATATATTTCCTCAGGAATAAATATAAAGTCTTTGACAATTTAAAGAATTTAAGGCTCTGGTGGAAAACTAGACAGAGAAGAAGATAAAGGTGTTGAGGACAGATAATGGTGGAGAGTTCTGCAAGAAAGGATTTGAAGATTTTGTAAGAAGTGTTGTATATTATGACAGAAGAATAATCCATACAAACCTCTATAAAATGAAGTTACAGAAATTATGAACAAGATGTTGATGGAAAAGGAAAGAAGCATGCTCAGTGGTGTCAGGTTAGGATAAGAATTCTGGGCAAAGGCGGTGGAAATTGCAAGTTATATGGTTAATAGATCACCTTCATCAGCGTTGTGGGAGAGGTCTCCACAAGAGGTATGGACTGGTAAGAAACCCTCTCTTTCACATCTGAGGGTATTTGGTTGTGATGCATATGTACATGTTCCAAAAGATAAAAGAACCAAGTTGGATAGTAAATCTAAAAGGTGCATCTTTATTGGGCATAAGGATGGTTTAAAAGGTTATAAGATTTGGAACCCAAAAACAAGAAAGGTTTTGTACAATCGAGATGTGGTGTTTAGATAGGTGAAATATGTTATTAAACATGAATTCCTACCAAAGGAACCTAAGAAGATAGAGTTTAAGCAAAAGGAGGAAGAATCAGACTCTACAACATAAGAGGAATGAGAAGATGAAGATCCACAAACTCTAGCTGTGAGAAGATCAGTTTGAGAAATAATGTATCTAAAAAGGTATGATCCATCTGCTTTCTATTCAAATTTTTCTTTATCTATTACTGAAGATGATCCCAGAACTGTCAGGGAAGCGGTAGATTGAAAGGATGGAAAACTACGGAAAGAGGCCATGGTTGATGAAATGGCATCTTTGCACAAAAATCAGGCTTGGGATATGGTGGAGTCATCGGCTGGAAGGAAACCCATTGGCTGCAAATGGGTGTTTAAGGAGAAGATGAATGTAGAAGGCAAGGTGGATAAATACAAAGCTCATTTGGTAGCAAAAGGTTATTCCCAGGTGTTGAGAATCAATTTTGGTGATATTTTTTCTCCTTTTTCAAAGGTAGCTTCTAGATTACTTTTATATATTGTTGTTTCTTTGATTTTGAGGTAGAAAAGTTGGATGTGAAGACAACATTTCTTCACGGGGATCTGGAAGAAAGGATATATATGAAACAACTTGAAGGCTTTGTGGTGAAGGGTAAAGAAAGAACTGGTATGCAAGTTAAAAAAGTATATGTATGGGTTAAACAGTCACCAAGGATGTGGTATTATAAATTTGATACATATATATATATGATGACTTGGCTTTGCCATAAGCAAAGAGGATCACTGTGTATATTTTAAATTAATTGGTGAATATGTTATTTATCTAGTCTTGTATGTGGATGATATGTTTCTAATTGGACATGGCAAAGAAAATATCCAGGATTTGAAGATCCAATTGTCCTCCAAATTCGACATGAAGGGTCTTGGTGCTACAAACTATATTTTGGGCATGGAAATTAAACGAGATTGGGAAAAGAGGAAGCTTTGGTTAAACTGGAGGAAATATGTCAAGACAATACTGCAGAGGTTTAATATGCAGGGTAGTAAAACGGTGAAGTTCCTATTCCTGTAGGTGTAAAGTTATCTGCTGAACAGTGTCCCAAGACCCAAGAAGAGGAATAGGACAAGTCCCATGTTCCATACGCAAGTGTAGTCAGTAGCCTGTTGTATGCAATGGTTTGTACTAGACCATACATTTCATATGCATTGGGAGTATTGAGCAAGTTTATGTCAAAACTAGTAAAGGAGTATTGGAAAGCAGTGAAGCAGGTTTTCATGTATTTGCATGGCACTAGTGATTATGGTTTGTGCTACCAAGGTAGACCAAGAATGGACAGAGTTTTGGACATCAATGGATTTTTTGATGCAGAATGGGCTAGAGATATGGATTAGGGAAGATCTACAAGTGGGTATGTGTTTAACCTATTTGGATGTGCAGTTAGTTGGATGAGAAAGACATAGTCTGTAGTAGCACTTTCAACTACAAAGGCAAAATACATGGAATTCACTCATGCAATCAAGGAAGCAGTTTATTTGTAGAGATTATGTTCAAGTATGGGATTCGTACAATGATCTATAAGGATAGATTATGACAATCAAAGTGCAATTTTCTTGCAAAGAACCTTGTTTATCATTCAAAGATAGGGATATGGGTGAGGACAAAAAGGGTTTTTTGGTAAAGGTAAACACTTTCAAGAATATTTCAGATGCATTGACGAAATCTATGACTACTAAGAAGTTTTCTTGGTGTAGAGAAACAATGGTTGTTGCAGGGCTGGACCAATGACGAAGCTTTCTTGTGACCCCCTGTGTGGAAAAGAGAACAACAAGTGGGACAATGTTGGGTGTGTGTTATATTATTTCCATGAATATACCCTTGTGCGGACCCCATATTAGGTGGTCAGACCTACCTATGGTTTTTTGCATGGGTTTTTCACATGGTTTTGGGCATGATGGTTTTTTGCCCATGGGATCTTGTAGATCTGGTCAAGGGAACTATGGTTATGTTCTAATCCAGGTTTAATAGACGGGGATTTATGGATGCTTCGGCATGTATATATATGTATTGTGAAATTGAAAGGAATATAATGAAAAATCAATCTGGTAGTACCATTTTTGGGATCCCAGGGAAAATATGTGTGTATTTGTTTTGTGTTTCTCGCCATTGTATATTTTCTGTTTTTAAGAATTCGTTTTCAGGTATTTTCTATATAGGGTTAAAAAATACACACGGTTGGTTGAACT
Source organism: Pinus taeda (assembly GCA_000404065.3). Classification (NCBI taxonomy): domain Eukaryota; kingdom Viridiplantae; phylum Streptophyta; class Pinopsida; order Pinales; family Pinaceae; genus Pinus; species Pinus taeda. Next base: position 23,606 of record APFE030036171.1, read on the forward strand.
AGCTACAATGACCAAAAGAAAAGTGATCGAAACACATTCCAACTCAAAATGAATAGTTTGCAATCCCAAGCCACCTTGAACATGTTGCCTCTAGGGTCATATGACATGATGGTTGCCATGGATTGGTTTCCAGTGCATAGAGCTAAATTATACTACCATAATAAAACCTTGGAATGCATAGATGATGAAGGGAAGAAAAAAATCCTATAGGGGGTGTGAAAGTCAGTTCCTATAAGACAAATTTCATATTTACAATTGAAGAATATTGAAAAAAGGGTGTCCATTGTATCCTATACATGTGACTAATTCAATTGAAGATAACAACATTGAAATTTAAGACCATTTAGTGTTATAAGAGTACATAGATGTATTTATAAGGAAATACAAGGACTGCCTCCCAAAATATATATCTATTTTTCAATATAACTTACACTAGGAACAATTCCTATGTCCAAGACACCTTATAAAATGAGCATTCTTGAGCTAGTGAAATTGAAAATAAAATTAAAGGAAATGTTGGACAAGGGGTATATCAGACCGAATGGGTCTCCATGGGGAGCACTGACCTTATTTGTTGAAAATAAATATGGTACCCTGAGATTATGCATTGAGTGCAAATAGCTAAACAAGACGACTATTAAGAACAAAAATATCCATTTCCTAGAATTGATGACCCCTTTGATCAACAAGAGGAGATATTATATATTCAAATATAGACATGGGGTTTGGGTATCACTAAGTTAGGATCAATGAATATATCCATAAAACTACATTCAAGATGAATTATGGGCACCATGAGTTTATGGCGGTACCATTTAGGATTAAAAATGCACCAACTACCCTTATGTCCACTATGAACAATATCCTCAGCAAGTGTTTAGATAATTTTGTGTTGGGTTTTATTAATTTCATCATATTGTATTCAATCACTGAGGATCATAGAGAACATCTCAAGATGTTAATGCAAGTGCTCAGATAAAACCACCTCTATGCCAAGTTTAGTAAATGTGATTTATTTCAAGCACAAGTAGATTGTTTAGGTCATGGAATTTCAACAAAAGGAGTGGTGGTAGATCTTAAGAAGATTAAGGAAATAATGTAATGGCGCATCACTCAAAATTTATAACTAATGCCCTTTATGGTGTTGGAAAGATAATATAGGAAGTTTATTCACCAAGTTGTCAAAGCTTGGTCATCCAACCACTTATCTATAAGGAAAGGGAGTGAGATTTTTGTGGCCAATAGAGTGTGAAGTTTCTAGTAGTTAAAGCACCTCTTAACAAATGCACCAATCCTAAATATTGCAAACCCAAACAATAAATTCCTATTTTGTATTAATTCTTGCAAGGAAGGACACTATGGGTTCTCAGGCAAGAGGGATATAGTTGAACAATTGGTGGTGTCTGAATGGCTAGTGGTTGTGTTAGTGTTGGAATTGATGTCAACTAGACTGGCATGGATTCTTATCGCAACAGATATAGGAAATAATGGCCTAGGAGGACTCCCATGGTTGATGTAGTACTCTGTAGATAATATTCACAGTAGTAGGCTTATTGGAAAATACATAAAATGATGACTACAGTGATGGTCCAAATGGAATCCCATGGTAGTTGCATTCTTTATGTAGAATCATCATAGTAGCAGGCTTACTGGAGAAGCCATAAAATAATGGCTATGGTGGTTGGGAGTTCAAAATTCCAAGCACAAGAAGAAAAGTCCAGGATAAAATAGTGGTAGAGATTTTGAAGCCATTCTAAAGGTAGAAAATGGGCTCAAAGCCTATATCGGACCCCCTCCATTGGAAAGTGCTCTGGAAGAAATTTCCAACGATATGCGGAAGTATAAAAATGGACTCCTTGGTCAAATGATATGGTCTTCCAAATTTCAGGGACTTGTATTCCTAAAAAGGTTGAAATATCAGAGGTCGGAGCCGACTAGGACCTAATATCGGAACCCCGAAGACTAGAATATTAGAGCATCAGAGTAGGCTGCATCAGAGCTGATTATATAGGAGGTCAAAGGAATATCAGATGTTTGGGACATCGGAATATCATAACTTCTTAACAATAGTATTTTAAAAAGTTACGATATCCAACAGGGCCAATATTGCAAAAAACACCGAGGAAAGCTGAGCCAAATTAACAAAGGATTCGATGCAAAACCGAGTCTGATCACAACTCTTTCTCTCCCCTTCCGAAGGACACATGGTAGAATGTTAATGGGCCTGAGAAAGTGAAATGAATTGTGATGTCAACATATCAGAAGATAGAATATCGAACGACAACAATATCATAACTCTTGTGAAAATGGTGGTCGAGAAGTTACGGTACAGGGGAGCTCCAATATTTATGGGCACATGGTCATATGGAGCTTAAAGGGACCAAGGGATAAACAAAGGTAGCTAAGGATATCAAACTGATTAATATCACAACATTCTGTTTGTTGAAGTTATGATATATAAGGGCTCTGGTATAACGCTAAGCCAATGGTCACAAGTCTCAGTTCTATGAGAAAGGAAATACCAAAGGAGATAAAGGCAAAGGGGGGCAAGGATATCAGAGGGTGAAATATCGTAACATTCTAATTGTGTAAGTTATGATATGTTGTGTTTCGATGAGGCAGTACAATGAGTTTAATGGATGTATGAGTTGACAATTGACGAATTGAATGTAGGAATGACATAGTTAGTTATTGAAGTCAGCTAGATTTGCAGAAGGCTCCGAGACAAGGCAACGAGGACAAGACTTAACATAGACAAATTTGAGGGAATTGAGGAAGTAATCGGCTGCTTTTCATACACGTCTGGTTGTGTTAAATGTGGAATAAAGTGGCCATCCTTGTGGACTGTCAAACTCTATGGAGTAGTAAATAAGAATGGGAATCTCAGAGGAGTGTGTAGGTCGCCTGAGAATTAAATTCTTATCATTGAGATTTATGAAATCAGTCAGTGAAGAACTCCATGGACTATCTTTGTGTTTAATATCATGAATATATGCATCAAAAAGACACAACAACAACAGGGGGAGCCATGTCGAAGTACATTTGGGCATTAAGGGTATAGACAACAGAGACAACCTTGCATGGTGTGCTTATGTCAATAAAAACCATCGTTTCAATTGAGAAATTTGGGGAGTTGAGCATATCGCTGAAGAGCCGAGGAGTGAGAGTTGTGTGTATAGACAATGAGTTCTAAGCACTGAGTGCAGAATGAGTGCTTGTACAGTAAGAGTAGTGTGTGTGTGTTGTGAGAAGAACAATGAGAGCATAGCTAAAGAGTAGACAACAAAGTGATTGTTTTGTAAGGAACAATGTGAGATGAACTCAAGTAATTGCAACAAAGATCTCATGTGAGAGAAGGTAGAGTGCTGAGGAGATGTTGTTGTGAGAAGTGAGTAAAGAAAAGGTGCATGAGACCAAAGGGAGTTAGTGGAACAACAAAGGAAATAAATAATAAGTTGAGTCCATAGCCACCCATTTTGGTATTTTACTTGTAATGTATATGCCTTTGTTTTCAGTTTGAAAATTGTATGAAATAGTAGGACAGTGGCTAGAGTAGGTTGGTGCCTTCATTCAAAAGAGGTTGGTGCCTCTTGGAAAGTTGGTGCTTTCTAACTAAAGGGGGTCAGCTCCTGTGAGTTGGTGCTCACAAACAAATAGATGTAATTAAGTAGGCAATTTATTTACATCATAAACAAACAACAAATTTGGTGGTTTCTTTCCCTCTGGGTTTCCACATGAAAAAAATTGTTCCAAATGTGTGTTTCTCATGTGATTGTTGTATGAACATGAATGTTTGAACTTGTTGTTCACTTCCTTTATGAATGAATTCTCCCACAAGTAATAGAATATAAAAAAGGGTTGTAAGCACACTATAAAAAGAAAATAATATTACTATTATTGATTCACCCTCCCACCTCTCAGTAATTCCTTAATTGGTATCAGAGCCAAGGTTCCTTCAGGAATAGTGTAACCACTCAAAGGTAGATCTATAGGGAATTATGTATAGGAAAGAAAGCCAAGAGGATTACTCAAGTAGAATACCAGTCTTTTATGGGACAAACTATGTCATTTGGAAATTGATAATGAAAGTGTATCTTATGTCCCTAGGAGTATATGTTTGGACTTCAGTGCTAATAGACTACAATGTCCCTGATATTCCTCCCACTAATGCAGATAGTAAAAAAAATATACGAAAATAATGTTAAAGCCAAGAATACCATTCTCTTCGGTCTTAGTCAATCAAAACTTATAAAAGTTATGCATTGTAAGTTTGCTAAGGAAGTATGGGTAAAGCCTAATCAGAGTCATGAAGGATATGAAAAAGTCAAGCAGGCAAAAATTCAAACTTTCAAAATGAGGTTTGAGAGCTTAAGAATGAATGAAGATGAAAGCATAGCAGAATACTTCCTTAGAGTTGATGAAGTAACGAATATGATTAGAGGAATTGGTGAAGAGGTTAAGGAAGACATGATTGTGTTGGAAATAATACTGAGAAGGTGGTGAATTATTATTACAGTTCAATAATATTTAATTTCCCAAACATATTTATATATGCTACTTCAATGAAGTGAACTTGCATTTACACGCTACTGTGATTAGAGAAACCAACGTATATCCACAGAACTTAGGATTTAGTCAATTTATCATGGGTAGATCTTTAATCAGTGCATCAGTAACTTATTATAGAGTAACTATGTGCAGTGAATACATAATAAACCATCACACATAAGAAACACACATGAACACCAATATTTAAGGTGGAAACCCAATGCGGGAGAAAAACCACCTGTTGCTGTTGTCTATGTCTTCTTTTAATATAAATAAAATTTGTTTACAATATTGTACTGGTGTAGACTCATACCAGTACACAAGAAACCGCCTGCAGAAGGCTACAACCTTCTCTCATGTTTCAGAGTCTACTGGAAGGGAGCTACAACCCTCTAGCTCTTGCACTAGCCGATGTGTTTACTAGTACGTAGGTGTCAACCTACAGAAGGCTACGACATTCTCTCTTCCTCTAAGGACCATGTTTCATTAATTTTTAGATTGGAGGCTCCTGGTACACAAAAATACAAATGAAGCCTCGTTTCATCAAATTTTCATACTAGACACATTAGAAATCTGAAACTCAAAGTAGATCAACCAACGATCAGTTAATCTAAACAATCAGATCACTGTGACCATAACACTGTGAAGAACCCATAAACCTACATCATCATTTAGAACCAACGGCAACTTCAAAAATCATACATCAGAGTTCATATGCTACTTTATTGAACCCAACCTGTGTGTATATGCTACTTCCTTTATCCAAACCTGCGTATACCTTCAAAACTACTAAAACATAAAACTTTTTGAATCAAGTCTATACCAACCAACAATATACTGAACATCTACTGTTAATTTACGGAGCTTTAGACAAGAATTAGAAGAGATAACCCTTGTCACTTAAACAATCAATCAATCAATCAGACACCAAACTCCTTATGCATTCAGATTTACATTCAGATCTAAGAAGACTTCATTGACAGACAACAGTAAAACAATAGAACTGATCACATAGATTAGTCATTTGTGAAGAATAGGCTTTTCTTTTGTATATGCTACTTGGAAGAGTCGAACCTGTGTGTATGTGCACCTTTACCGAGGCGAACCAGCATATAGATATGAAAATATTAACTCACAACTTCACTGCTATTCTAGACTTCAGACATACCCAGATCATGAGAGTTAAAGAATAAAATAGGTGTACACAATCAGATCTACCCCAACCAAAATCATATCATTCAATGATAAGTCATTTCAAGTCTCATGATCCTAATCCAACATTGAATATAAGGTGCACAAAATATTTCAGATCATATCACAAACATAGCCCCTACAACATAACATATACTTCAGATAGAATTATTCCTCAGAAACCCTTTCACTTGCACACGTTGGCCTTTTGATCTTCTCCTCCTTATATAGTTTTTGGCCTTTCTTAATACCTCAGACCAAAACCACTAAGGACCCATGGTATTCTTGGATGAGATTAAATAGTCATTACTCCACTCAATATTGTGGCTAATGCCATGGTATTGACCCCTAGTATTGTTTACTCTTGAATTTCCTTGATTTTCCAACATATAGATGATTTTCTTCTTGTGAAAGTGCATGTATACATATACGCTCCTTTTGTTTTGTGAATCAGCGTGTATATGTTGTTTTGACTAAGCGGACCTGCGTATACCTCTTAAAATTCTTTACACCATCCTTTTCCTTCAACTTTTTTATTCTGATCAGTAGCCCTTAGTTCCATCTTCTTGTTCTTCTATGCCAATGCCTTGTTACCTCTGAATAGACCTGTTGCACTGAGAGTTGCCTTTTATCAAAACTGAACTGACCTCTAAGTGAGTTTCCATCAAGGACAACACTCATATCATAATTCCAACAATCTCCCCCTTTGGACTTGATGGAAATCATGTTGGCGTTGATTACTACAAGCTGTAGAAACTATTAGAGATAAAAAGAAACACCAAAATAATCTCCCCCTTTGACATCAAGGGAAAAGAGTAGACCAAGATACTCTCGCCCTTTGATATACATTATGATGTCCATGCTCCCCCTGAGTACATGTAGAGTCTGTAGAGATATGTTTCAAAATAATAACATGACTCTATAACTCAACTAAGTGAGTATGACCTCACTAAGACCAATGACTCATACATACATCAATCACCCAACCAAGTGGTGATACACCACATTTGACTCATCCACCCAACCAAGTGGGGATATACCAATTATTTATACCTGATTGAAACACAAAAAATATTACATCATCCATATCATGCATAGAAGGGATACAAATTACATCATATGTCCAATAGGACTCATTTAAACATAGACTATGCCAGAAGGAGACATATCACACCCTAGATCTTTACATGACTTATGAAACAGAAAATATATGAAACCGTAGCTAAACTCAGCAACCATAATTCCAACAATGCATAATGTGAGTGAACGCTAATGCTACCCCTGAACCTATGCTACTTGTGCATTGTCAACATGTCATTCATCAAGGCATCTTTGTCAGTAAGATAAAAATCAATGAACAAAGCATATTGTCAGACTGTAATCATCAATATCAGACTGAGAACACATATCAGAGCCTGACCTACTATTTTTCTGTCAGAAAAACATGTACAATTCTGCAGCCACAGAAAGCCATGTATATACGCGACTATACTTGATGGAACCCGCACGTATGTACCTTTGAAAAAATGGATGTAGAAACTACTCCTAGCTTTTGTCTAAGATATTTGAATGTTTCTCTGGGAAGCAGTTTGGTGAATATATTAGCAACCTATTCTTTGGAGGGAACATACTCCAATTTAACCTTTTGTTCAAGCACTTGTTCTCATAGAAAATGTTACTTAATGGGTATGTGCTTGGACTTTGAGTGTATGAATGGATTTTTCGGAATACCGATTGCACTTTTATTATCACATAGAATGGAGATGGGTGGATTACATGTGATATGAATGCCTTTCCATGTTTTCATCATCCAAAGTAGTTGTGTGCAACAAGATGCAACAACCACATATTCTGCTTCAAATGTAGATAAGGCAATCAAACTTTTTTTCTTGCTAAACCAAGATAGTAACCATGATCCCATATAGAAATTCACCTCCACTAGTGCTCTTTCGATCATCAACATTTCCCACCCAATCTACATCTGTATATGCATGAAGAGTAAGATATGTATCTTTAGGATACCATAGACCAAAATCTTGAGTTGCTTGAAGATATTTGAATATTCTTTTTACTGCCTGAAGATGTGATTCCTTTGGATTTGCTTGGAACCTTCCAACTATTCCTACTGAATGCATGATATCAGGTCTGGTACCTATTAGATAAAGCAGACTTCCAATCATAGATCTGTAAGTTGGTTGATTTACTGTTGGTGCTTCATCATTAGAATTAAGACTACATCATGTTACCATTGGAGTACATACTGGTTTAAAATCTTCCATTCCATACTTCTTCAAGATCTGTTTGACATATTTGGTTTGTGAAAGAAAAATACCATCTTTTTTTTGTTGTACATGTAGACCAAGAAAATAAGTAAGTTCACCAAGTAAGGACATTTAAAATTCTTGCTGCATAATCGAAGAAAAGTTTTGACTCATAGATTCTTCATTGCTATCAAAGATGATATCATCAAAGTTTATCATTTTCAATCTTTGTATATAAGTTGTTGTGTGTGGAACCTTTTGTGAAACCTTGTTGTTGTAGATATTTGTCAAGGCGATAATACCAATCCCTTGGAGCATGTTTCAGACCATAAAGAGCCTTTTTGAGCTTGCATACAAGTTTTTCATCATTTCTTAGAATGAATCCTTCTAGTTTCTCAATACAAACTTCTTCTAAATCGCCACTAAGAAAAGCTAATTTTACATCCATTTGATATACTTTGAATTTTCGAAAACTAGAAAGAGCAAGAAACATTCTTATGGCTTCAAGTCTCACAACAGGTGCAAACATTTCTTCAAAACCTATACCTTCTTGTTGAGAATACCCTTTACAAACAAGTCTTGCCTTGTTTCTAATAACCTCTCCATTTTCATTCAACTTATTCTTAAATATCCACTTTGTTCCTATAACATTTTTATCATGAGGTCTAGGAACTAATTCCCAAGTATCATTCTTTTCAATTCGATCAAGTTATTCATCCATGGCCTTAACCCAACATTCATCTTTGCTAGCTTCATTTACATTATGTGGTTCTATGGAGGATAGTAATGCAAGATAACTTGAGGTCCCTATAAGAGTTCTTCTTGTCTGTACTCCAGACACTTCTTCTCCTAGAATTTAAGATTTTGGATGATTCTTTTGAACATACCTAGATGGATTTTTTTCTTTGTATCTTGTATCTTTTTCCGTTACTTCATTGGTTTCTTCCTCTATATCATTTTGATTTGATACGGGAAATCATTCACCATCTTCCTCATTGTCATAATCCTTTGTTGATTTCATGTGTTCCAGATTTCTTCATACTTCATCAATTACAATGTCAATGCATTCAACAATTTTCCAAAGTCTTTTATTATAACATTTGTATCCTTTACTTCTGGATGAATAACCAGGAAGAATTCCTTCATTTGCTCTGGGTTCAAACTTACCAAGTTTTTCATCAGTCCTTTGAAACATTTGCTTCCAAAAACTCTAAAGTGTTTTACAATAGGAGGCTTACCATACCAAAGTTCATATGGAGTTTGATCGCTATTTACTCGAACATTTGCTTTGTTGAGAATAGTCATGGCAGCAAATGCATCTTCACCCTAGAAGTTTGCATGAGCTCTAGATTCATCAAGCATAGCTCGAGCCATTTGTTGAATTGTTCTGTTCATTCTTTCCACCATGCCATTTTGTTGAGGATTTATAGCAATGGAGAATTGCCTTTTTATTCCATGTTATTCACAAAAGTCAAAGAATTCATTTGATATGAATTCTCCCCCTCGATCAGATCTGAGACATTTGATTTTTCAATATGATTCATTTTCAACTAAAGCTTTGAAGGCTTTAAACTTTTCAAATGCTTCATCTTTATGATTTAGAAGACCTATCCAACACATCTTGGAAAAATCTTCAATAAAGAAATCAAATTATTCTTCTCCACGAGGTGACTTTTTCCTTGTTGGTCCACATAAATCAGTATGGATGAGTTCAAGAAGCTTACTTGTTGATCCTTCTTTTTCATTCAAATGTACTCTGGTTTTCTTACCGACTTGGCATGGTTTGCATATGGTACTTTCTGGGATACTGGAAGATCATGGACTGCCTTGAGCTTGCATGCTTTTCTTATTTGATAAAAGCTTAGATGCCCCAATCTTCTATGCCATAGCCAATCTTCATTTGTTTTTCTTAGATAGCATTATTGTTGTCCTCTTTTTAGTATGTATAAATTTTTTGGAGTTCTTGCACCTTTGATTACGGTCTTTCTTGTACCAAGCCAATGAACCACACATCCATTTGATCGAAACACAACTTCATTTCCTTGATCACACATTTGACTGACACTCAACAAGTTTTGCTTTAAACCATCTACATACATGACATTTCCAGCTTTAACCTTTTCTTTCAAGAAAACAAAACCTTTACCTTTAATGACAGTTGGCGTGTCATTTCCAATTGAGACATTCATTTCCTTTTCTAAAGAATTATATGAATGAAGTTTCTCTTTATCACATGTCATGTGTTTGGAGCATCCATTGTTGATGTACCACTGATTCTCTTGTCCTTCTGCATACAGAGCTATGCCACATCTTTCTGATTGAGATTCCTTCTTTCTCCATATCTTGGAATTTGATGATGTTTGCTCCTTTTGAAGTGTTGGCTAGAATTTTCTCTTGCATTCAAATTATTCATGGCCAAAGTTATTACAAAACGAACATTCTATTTCATATTCAAGAGGAGAAAAGTTATTATAGGAACTTTTCTTGATTCCTATTACACTTCTTTGATTTTGTGCTTCTATAGTCATGATGGTTTTGTAAGCAACACATTGAGCAGCTTTATGTCCAAATTTATGGAATGAAAAACATTGTCCATTAAAGAAGTTTCTACAGTCATAGAATCTTTTGGCATTGTTTACTTGTTGGTTACTACTTCTATTGGTGTTCATCCTTGGAGTAAATTGATCATGATTTAGCTGATGAGTACTTTTAGGATTTTGCTGATGAATGACATATTTTTCACTGGTCTTTGTTGCATAAGGATAGCTTCTGGTGGAGGTTGAAGACTTTTGAGATTGGGATGATTCTTTAGTATATCCAAGATCTGTCTTTATAAGAGGAGAATGTTGAACTTTGATGATTTCATTTAAAGTTTCTGATCCTTTAACAAATCTAAGATTAAGAGATTTTGTCTTCTCAAGTTATTTTCTTAGGCCCACAACTTCACATTCTAGTTTTTCATTATGCTTTTCTCTTTCAATGAGTTGATGTGTCAATGTATCTATGATCATATTATTTTCTTCTAAACAAGTTTTGAGTTTTGTGATTTCTTCAAGAAAGTTTTTCTCTTCTAAGGCATCAAAAAAATAATCATTGTCACAAGCCATGAGTAGTTTATAATCTTGTTCAGTTTCATCTTCATCACTATTAGATAAACCATCATTATCCTCATGAGTATAGTAACTCCTATTAACAACCTGTTTTATATTTCATTTGCATATTCCTTTCCATTTTCATATTTATCTTTATGAGGACATTTGATAGCATAATGGCCGACTCTACCACAAGAAAATCATTTGAATGGTAGCTTACCTTTGAATCTTCCAGAACCCCGTTGAAGCTTCTTGACAAAATTTACCTCATCATCTTCTTCTGAAATGTATCCTGGTTCATTGTGCTCTTCCTTTTCTTTTCCCTTTGTTGAAGCTTTAAAAGCGACTTCTGTCATATTTGATGGACCTCCCTTCCTCATTTCAAAGGCACTTAGAATTCCATGGAGTTGAACCACAATAATAGTTTGAAGATCCTATTTTTATTCTATGGAATATACTTTTGACTCAAATTTAGAAGACAAAGATCTAAAACTTTTCTCTACTACAGTAGCTTCCTTTATCTCTTCACCCAGATTCTTCATACAATTAACAATCTCATCTACATGTAAAAAATAACTATAAATACTCTCATCACTATGCATCTTAAGAGTTTCATATTGAATTATCAGAGTTTGAAGTTTAACACGTTTTACCTAGGAGTCTCCTTCGTAGCTCTGAATTATTTTTTCCCATATCTCTTTGGCTGTCTTGAGCTGCATGACTTTGACAAATTTTGATGACTACTTTGGCATTGGTTTCATATAACTTGTTACTTGTTGAATCTGTAAGCATTGCTACTGGAAATTGATATCCTCCTTCCACAATTTCCCAAACATCGGCTCCAAGCAGTTGAAGATAGGCTCTAGTTCTTATTTTCCAATATATCGAGTTGTTCCCATTGAAGATTGGTGGTCTGATAGATCCCATGCCTTCGTGATTGTTCATCCTGAAAGATCTTCCTTCAAGCAATCAAGCTTCTTTTGAAGGACCTTCTCTGATACCAATGGTTGGAAATAATACTGAGAGGGGGGCTAAATTAGTATTACAGTTCAATAATATTTCATTTCCTAAACAAATTTATATATGCTACTTCAGTGAAGTGAACTTGCATGTACACGCTACTTGATTCGGATCTTGTGGGAAGGCCCTCAAGATCTAAAAAAAAATGAAATGGATCTTGACGGGAGGCCCCCAAGATCTGAGAAATTGCAATGCTAGAAAGAAAATGAGAGAAAACACAATAAATAAAACCACAAACAATTTTTTTATTAAAACATAGAATAACTGTAAAAACTACATTATGGCAGACAAACTGTCATTTTACAAAATGCGACTTGTTACTTATAGTAATTTTTGGTTACAATACCATGGGTAAATTCCATGGGTGAATGAATAACATGGGTGGATGTCACTTACAATACCATGGGTAAATTGCATGGGTGGATGAATACCAGGGTTTGATGCCATTTTCCATTCGGATCATTCCTCCCTCCTTAAGAAGCAATGGTCCACATTGTGTGAAGTTCCCTCATGCAAAGCTTTTATTGAATATGAAGAGCCACTGAAGAGAAGGGTTTTATGTGGTTAACCCATAAGCATGATGAACAAAGATCCGAGGATAGAGATACTCTGTAATGCTTGTGACCAAATATGATACTAAGAGTGTGCGGCCTAGCAAATGGAGTTTGATGAAGTGTTGGTTTGTGGATGACCCATAACCATGATGAACGAAGATCCGAGGATAGAGATACCCTGTAATGCTTGTGACCAATTGTAATATTGACAATGTGCAGCCTAGAAAATGGACTTCGATGAAGTGTGAGTTTGTGGATGACCCATAACCATGAAAAATGAAGATCTGAGGATAGAGATACCCTATAATGCTTGTGACCAACTGTGATACTAATAGTGTGTGGCCAAGCAAATGGACTTCGATGACAAGGATTTTGTGTGGTTGACCCATAATCGTGATGTTGATTGTTGATGAAGTAGCAAGTGCCTACGTAGCCTAGGGTGGGAGATAACATCTCCAAAGAACCCAAGATGAATGCCGCTATGCTAAAATTGATGAATGTGAAGAAAGTGCCTACTAAAGCGGGGTGGGAGGGCACATCTCCAAAGAAAACCCGCTCTAAATGCCGCTCTGGAATTAAAATGGACATAACTTGGTCCAATATAACTCAGCATAATTATCATAACCTATTTTTAGAAATGAAGGGCCCATTTTGCATCTTTCCATGTATTGGAAATCCTTATCTGGACAATCTAGAATCTCATATTTGCACTGTAACTTTTTCGCTATCCCAAAAGTTCTAAAAAAATAGTTGATTTTAAATCAGCGATATGTCCCACATCCGTGTAGGTTTTAACCCCGTACAGAAATTACCTGCATACGAATTCTAGATCACAGGAAAAATAAAAATGCGAGAGCATAACACATAAAACGCATATACACAGAGATTTCCCACTGGATCTCAAAACCGAGACTACCAGCTTGATTTTTCATTAT
>APFE030036175.1:0-12683 GCA_000404065.3 Pinus taeda
GAGGAAATTATTATAATATATCAAGAAGAGTTATGGAAGGTGAGATACTTCAAATCGTTGCAAGGGCAAAGAATAGTTGATGAGTGGGAAGAAAGAAAGTTGTGGGAAGCCAGGATTAGAAGAAGGGAGTTGCAATGCATAGGGGACGTTGTAAAATTTTCGATGGTCGGAATAAGGAAATGGAGACTCTGGAGTGGAGGAATGGAAGTCAGGGAGAAGGTTCTCTTTTCTTGAAAAATAGGAGCTTCCAGTGGTTGCAAAGTGGAGTGTTTAGAAGTGGTTACTAGAGTACGTGAAGAATCAGAAGGATTTCAGACACATGAGCCAACGTTTCCACCGATTACGTTATCAGATGAACAAAAAGCATTAGATGATGATTTGAATTTTGCAATAAGGTGGATTTTCTTTGAGGATGATTCAGTACTAGAATATAGAACCCTGTAAAATGGTAGAACAACTCCTCCTCTCCCTAACCTTCCCTTGGTGCCATTTCAAAGTCTTGATCTTCTCTTTTTAAGGGTACACAATTTTATTAAAGTTCAGTTATTGCATAAGGGTAAAGGTAGTTTTATTGGTGTTATTCAAGGAATTTCAGCTTGTTGTTCTCAACTGGGTTCCTAAGTATTCATACTTTTCTTCAAAAAAATAAAATATGGCCAAAATCGTAGTCGACTCACTTACCAGATACCTAAAGTTCGTAGGAAGCAGGGATGAAGATGTTGAAAAACACTGGAAATTTATGTGAAGTTTTTTGGAGAGCTTGTGAGACACCTAATGCTACTAAGACTATTGAATTTCAAACTACGTTTTGGGATAGAGAATTGAGATGGTTTATAAAATGGATCGATGCTAATCCCAATGGTAGTATAGATTTGGTTCAAAAGGAATATATTCAATAATTTAATCCATTTTGCCAAATCAACAAGGATTGGCAAAATTATTAGATATTCACCAATGGGAGCGGGGGTCTACTTAACAATATAACAACATTTTAAAGACGTTATCAACAAATTTTCTTATCCCAATGGTCTGCATCATCAAAGATATTTATTCATTAATACACTTCATGATTCCTTGGAACAAGCGATGTAGATAGAGTTTATGGCCTGTTATCCACAAAACTGTAGAATTGGTATTTATTCAATAGATCCTACTATTATGGGCTTTTAGAATAATATTGCTACCTTGATAGATAAACTAAAAGATCTGGCACCTTTATAGTCCGTGAGACCTCATATTTGGTGTACACACTGTTAGGCTAATGGACAACATGTTACAAAGTGCTAGTGAATGAGGGGGTCGGGACTGTCTAGTGCTCCTATGGGACCTTATCCATTGCAATCCCCTGGAATTATGAAAATCTCCTATGCTCTTCCTTTTTCAGGCCATATGCAATTCCAGTCATTTCTAAATCCTCAAGGTATGTCCTTGATTGATTATTGTGAGATATTTCAATGTTTTGGTCATTTACCTTGTCTATGTCCTATTCTAAAAAAGTACTCCAATTTTCCTAATAACTTGTTCTATGAGTTTTTTGGATCGCCTAATCATCATATGAATCAATTTCAGGCCTCAGATACTATAGCTGACAACCTTGATTGTTCAGCCTTTCGTATTAATGAGACTCCTCGAAGATGAAGAGGGGGAGCTCCAAGAAGAGGAAGATGAGGTGAAAGAGGCTTGATTAGGTGTTATAACTATGATAAGGAAGGCCATGTCACGAGAGAATTCACTATGCCATGAAGACCTTGGTGCTCATACCGTTGAGTGAATAGCCATGCAACTAAATATTGTCTTGAACTTATTGCTCGGTGGGAGGAATGAACCTAGGCTAAAGGCACTAATTCAATTTGTGAAGAACCTCAAGATGCTAGTCCTACAATTCAACCCAATATCAATGTTGTTACAAGGGAAGGGAAGAAGAATGGAGTTGATATTGGGACTCTTGATCAGCCATCCATTATAGGACCTACATCTCCAATGAAGCTTTATGATGTAAATAAACACAAGGAGTACTATAGGGATGTAGTTGAACTTTTCTAATAGTTCATTTCTTCACAAGGATATCACAACGAAAAACATGAGAAGGTAAAGGTACATGACCAGAAGAATTTTCTATAACCTTTCCAACCAATAATGGATTGGCTTAAGTTATTTCTATATGATGGAAAACTCAGGTCAGTTGCGGAAAAAGTTAAAAACTATTGTTAAGGATGATGTTTCTTATAAAGAACCAATGTTTGCAAATTTAACTGGGCAACATTCCAGGTGGCTATGATGGAACAAGAAGAGAACCAGAAGGGATTTCGAGGTAGAGGCTCAGATTGAAGGGTTTAAAATTAAGGATTCCATGTTGGATTTGGGGTTGGATGTCAATATTCTGCTGAGGAAAACTTGGAAATCACTCAGAAAACCCAAGTTAGTATTTCCCTTTATTCAACTGCAAATGGAAAATAAATATTGTATTCTTCATGTCGGCAGATTAGAGGATGTTGAGGTTGATATTGTTGGTATTAAAACTTATGTAGATTTTGAAGTTATTGATATAATTGGAGATAAATATTAATATACAACTTTATTGGGCATTGACTGGGCTTTCAAGAATTATGTAGTCATTGATATCAAGTGGGAAACCATGACATTTGAAGTAGATGGCATGAGGGTCATACAACCTCTTGCTCCTTATCAGGGCTCAAGATTTGTTGAACCTATGGATGAGGTTTAGTCACCTAATTTATTGGATCAACTATATCAACTGACTACTAGGAGGCAAGAAGATTATATTAAAACCACAATAGATGGATCTATTATTTGGTGGAGTATTCAAAGTATTAAATTCGACTTTAAGGCTATGATGGAATATTAGAAAAAAGTTACTCATGAAATTCATTCTCGACATTGTGTTGTTGTTTGATGTGTTTGTTGGATTAGTATTGAGCTATGTGAGTATCTTATTTTTAATGGTACTAAGTTTGTTGTAAATTTATTAAAGAAATTGACTCTTTCATAGAAGAAATTCAAAAGATTCCTTTAATGAGTGTTGTTTTGCAAGAAACTACCGCAAGTTGGTGGGCGGCCCATCCAGATCAACTTCAAGATTGGAGCACCATTAAGGTTGTTCTTCTGTATCAATTTATTTCTCCAAATGAGATTTGCAGTAGAATTCCCGCTTATGATGGTCGTACTTTCTCACAAGAGCATGTTGAACATTGTTTTTCTATATGGTAGGTTCATGGCCTAGAAAATAAAATGTGGACACATCTATTTATCCATTCATTGGGAAATATTCCACAAGCTTGGTATTTGAAGGAGGAGTTAAGTTGCCAAACAAAAAATTGGGAGGTGTTGTCTACCCAATTCTGTGGAGACTTTTCCTTCTCTGATGTTGATGGAAAAATAGTGAAAGACCTTAGAGATATCATAGGAGAATGTTTTTCCTCAGGGGATGCTTTATCAAAATGCAACAGGTATGGAAACTTTGCACACCAATATGACTTGGGGTTTCATGAAGCTGTGCTTTGTAGCAAAGGTAGTAAAGATCAAAATGATGACCTCGATAAGTTGAGGCATTTTTCTTCTAAATAATTTAAAGGGAATGGAAAATAAAATAGGATCCTATACACGATGCTCCACATCTTCCAACCGCTTAAGTTGAAGATGATGAATATTGAGATAGAAGATAAACCAAAGCTTTCTTCTATTGGGGACTATTGGGATGATCAAAGCACTGAGGAAATTTTCAATCTACTCAAAGAATATGAGGATTTATTTCCCTATTCTATTTCATGATTAAACGGAATTAAAGGATATTTGGGAGAGATGTAAATAACATTGAAGCTAGATACGAAGCTAGTTGAACATCGACCTTATAGATTAAATCTGCAAGTTAAGGAGAAAGTAACGAAGGTAATTGACAAAATGCTAGTTGTTGGCCTTATATTATTGGTTGATGAAGTTGAATGGATAAGTGCCATTGTCATCTAGGATAAGACAAATTTAGGAAAAATTCGAGTGTGTGTTCACTATCGTAGTCCCAATAAAAAATGCATGTATGACCCATTTCGAATTTCTTTTAGCAATGAATTCTTCGATAATGTTGGAGGTAATGAAGCCCATTCTTTTACTGATGGTTTCTTGGGGTATCACCATTTTCACATTGTACAAGAAGATAAGAAGAAGACCACTTTAACTAGTGAATGGGGATCCTATGCTTATAATTTTATGCCCTTTGTGTTGAAGAATTACCAAGTTGTTCTCTAGCACATTGTTATTGATTCTTTCTGTGAATATTTACATAAGTTTCTTGAAGTCTACATGGATGATTGGATTGTTTATAGTTTGCTCAAGCATCATCCTAGATTGATGAGGGTTATGTTTTATAGGAGCGGACAACTTCAAATATCTTTGAACCTGAAAAAATGAAATTTTGTTGTGCCTTTTCGAAGATTGTTGGGAAATATCATCTCTAAGGAGGGACTTTGTGTGGATATTTCCAAGGTCACAGTAATAATAAATATGACACCACCCACTTACGTCTAAAATTTTCGTTCCAGTTTAGGACATACTGATTATTATTGAAGGTTTATAAGAAATTATGCTTCAATTACAGCTCGACTTGAGAAGCTTATTAATAAATTTGAATGCTTCAATTGGTCTAGTGAATGTGATGTTGCATTTGATACATTGAAGGATAATCTTACTAGTTCACCCATACTTTCATACCATAACTAGAACAAACAATTCATGTCTATGTTGTTGCATTTGGGAAAATCCTTGGGAGCTATAATAACACAACCTGGTGAAGGAAACATCGATCATCCTATTTATTTTGCAAGTAGAAAACATTCCAATGGGGAGAAGAATTATACTACTAGAGAATGGGAATCTTTATCTATGGTATATTCTCTCCAAAATTTCTGACATTATTTGCTGAGAGGTCCATTCAAGTTTGTCACAGACCACCCAATGCTAAAATATTTAGTTAATAAGCATGTGCTTGCAGGAATAATTTGTCGATGGTTATTTTTATTTTAGGAGTTTACTTTTAAAGTGATTGTCAAGTGGGGAAGATCCAATGTGGGGCCAAACCATTTGTCTAGGTTAGAGTTAGGAGAATCAAGGGGATCATATGATGATCAGTTGTCAAATTCTCATTTGTTTCGTATTAAATGTTTCCCTAATTACTTAGAATATTTTTCCCTTTTCTTGTATAGGTCAATGTCCTCCTACTTATACTATGGTGTAGAAGAAGAATTTGTTGGTTAGATCAATATGCTATCAAATTATTACAGTACAACTATATAAAATGGGTGTCGATCAAGTTTTATGCCATTGTTTTTTTTATCATGAATGCGAAGGTGTATTATGGAAATGTCATAGTGGGGTTGCAAGAGTTCATCTTGGAGGGAAAGCTACTACTCAAAATGTTCTGCAAGTTGGCCTTTGGTGGCCGACTCTCTTTAAGGATGCAAAAGAATATGCAAAGACTTGTGATTCCTTTCAATGGGTTGGCCAAACATTGCATTTCGATGAAATGCCTTTATATCTTGTACCAGATCTTGTTGTTTTTGAGAAATAGTCAATTGATTTCATTGGGCCTATTCATCCTCTTGGTCGTCATTTGAATGCTAAACATATAATTACCATGGTGGATTATTTGACTCGTTGGGTAGAATTTGCTCCAGTTAAAGATTGCACTACTGATATGGATGCTTTGTTTATATTTTGAAACATTATTACCATGTTCTGTTGTCCATGAAGTCTTAAAAGTGATCCAAATTCCCATTTCATAAATGAAACTTTCTAGGCTTTACTATAGAATTTCATGAGGAAACACCATAAGAGAACTCCTTATCATCTAGAAGCCAATGGGACTGTCGAAGATTTTAATAAAATTTTAGAGAAAGGAATTACTAATGTTTTCTCTACAAACAAAGATGATTATGAGGAACAAGTTCCAGCTACTTTGTGGGCCTACTGAACTACAGTCAAGCAGTTTCAAAAGTACATTCCTTTTGAACTGGTTTATGCGAAATAATTTTTTATTCCAATTGAGTTTATTATTCCTAATATTTTCATTTCTCATGAAAATGAAATTTTTGAAGATGAGTCCATTCTTGAATGAGTGCATGAATTATCGTACCTAGATGAGTCCCGATTTCTTACTTATTTTCATCAAGATGTTGCAAATGAGTGCCAAAAGGCTTGGCACAATAAATAAATCAAGAAGAAATCATTTTATGTGGGTGGCTAAGTATTAATCTATGACAACAAGTATCACAAGAATCATGATAAGCTCCAATGCATTGGCTTGGTCCTTTTTGTTTTGTAGAAATCAAATATTTTGTGGTTGTTTTACTTGCTCAATTAGATGGTACGTTTTTCTCTAGATGGTTGAATGGCACTCGCTTGAAGCCTTATTTTTTTGTTTCAACTTCTAAATAATGTGTCCTCCCTTCATGAGAGTAGTAAGTAGGAGTTAGGATAGTTTCCTCAACAAGTATTTCAACAAGTTAGTAGTTTGTGTTTCAGTCTTTTTTGCAAGTCTAATGTCTTTTCGGTTGCAACCCATTATGGTCAGGGAAATTTTGTCGTATATTATCTTGAAGGTGTCATTAATGCTTGTATTATCTATCATTGTTTCTAGTCACATCCGATTTAGTTAACAAATTTGTCTCCCAATGCTCGATAATATTTCCTTCTACAGTTAGATGTTATGTTATGACATGACATTCCTCGGTATGTGTTCAAATAATTTGTCATTAATTCAAGTTTAATTTATATTTCTCATGCTTAATGTCTAAGTCCTCCACCCCATCGAATTTTCTATATATTCCCACTCTTTCGTCTTCATTTCCATCTTTACTTTTCTTGCATTCTTAGTTTCCGCTCTCACTACATTACCACTTACCTTTTTCGCCCCCCTGTTTGTTTTTTGTATACCCGTCATTCTTTAACCATGTTTCACCAAGTTAGAAATGTTGTCAAATTATGCCTTATTTACTCTTGTATTCACTACCAGGAGAACCTCTTGGGGAAGTATGACAAAGCCCATCTTGTTTACAATGACCTCTATGATCCCACATTGTTACTTGTGCTTTGGAACAATGTTTTTATGGAGCCCAATACCCATTCCAATGCCCACTCTGCCATGAAAGTTAGACCACTCTTCTTTCCCTTGAAGCATTCCACTCTCATTCTTATGCACGACTTACCTATTTTTGGCACCACTGGTGAGGTAATTTGCTGCACCAAGTTACTAATCATTTGAATTAATTGGGGTTCTCTTTGGTTGGATTGAGAATACTCCATTCATGTGGCACATATCTATAGAATCACAAGATTGCCCACTTATGGTGCCGACATTGGTTGGGATTTTCAAAAAACTGCTAAACGTGGAAAGAAGATAGATGAAAATAATTTGTATAAGAATTATGGAACCACCAGAAAATGTCATGGAGTTGTTCTTGATATGATCAATAATATGTCAGTTCACGTTGCTAGTACAATTATCGCCACCAAACTCATGTGTCATTATACCAGAGGATAAAGTTTGTTTGATGCCATCTTAGTTGCAGAAACTTGAGTCTGAGGTGATTATCCAAATTGGTCTAGTTATCTCCTTCATGAGCTATTTGAAACCATCAAGAATGTTTATGCTTGACCCACATATTTTATTTTTGGGTTTTTTCTTATTTCCCTTGTTATGTCCAAATGGTGTGCTCTAGAAGGCCATGACCTTGCCATAATTGTGGAAGATGAACCTCTTTCATATGCTTATGCACCTTGGCGTAGCATTGAAGATATTATCAAAAAAGAGTTTAATGATCTTGCATTTGGCCACTCATTTAAAAAAATGGATGATGTGACTAGAACCATTTTGCAGGTGTCGCTCCCTCTAATCATCCAATACTCTCCTTAGGCTTGGTTCGATATATCTCATATTTATTGTTATCTTCCAATGGTTTCAAAGTAGTGAATGAGGAGTTTCCAACTCTTTTGCAATGACCCATTTCCCCAATTTCAACTCCAAAAGAAAGATTCCTAGGAAGAAAGGTTAGTATTCTTTGTCAATGGCCCTTCTCTTCTTATAGGAAAGGGTAATATTTGTAGAGGTTTAGTCATTTATTTTGGAAAGTTGAAAACATACATCCTGTATAAATGTCCCTACCTATTTATTTTCTAGGGTTTAAACTATTCAAACTTAAACGAACTTAGTCTAAATTCAAAATTGAACAGAGATTCCACCACCTACCCAATGATGGGATCCATAGCATTGATAGAAGAATAGCATTAGCATAAGGTCTTCTCCATTCCCTTACTGTCAGTCCTTCAGATAGTTATACATATTCCTAGCCCCTTGTTTATTGAGGTCCACATTATGCATACTTGAGTAATCCATAAATCCCCAAAGAGTCAGATGTTTGAGAGCTAGATCATGATGCTTATGATTATCCGAGTCTTTAGAGAGTTAGATGCTCAATATTGATCGAGCAATTATGACCCCAAAGTTATGGATTCCAGAGCCTCTAGGGGAGCAACACCTATATTACATAGAGAGCCAATGTAGAGGTAATTTATTTCAGTAAATTCTTGGATTTGAAGTGAAGGTTGAAGAACTTGAACCAAAACGAGGAATTTAAATTCCATTTTTTTTTCAATTCAAATCTCCATCTATTTGTCTTAGATTTATGGTATTCGACTCACTTAATGATCTACAACATGTTTTTTAAGATTTAACTTGAAACGAGTGACCTATTTTCTCGTTTTTCCCTGAAATTTGTGTCCATGTATATTTGATTTGTTATATGTCTATGATATAATATTCTTTGGCCTTAGTGGGCTTTCCATGAATCTTTATCCCTACTAAGTTTTCTATTTTTGTATTATGAATGAGAAGAAAAAGCTAGTATAGGTTTATACTACTATAATAATAGAAAGCACTTAAGCTTGTTAGGGGAATTGTTGTACATGTGCGCCATTAGACAGTGGAATTATTTATCCACTTGGGCCAAGGCTCAGTTGACTATAAACCCATTACGTAATTTGTTTATTTCATCTACTGTGGAGAAGATGTTAGACCCAATAATCACTTTCACATATCTAAAAGATGAAAATTAGTTTCAATGATGAACTCGTGTATTTATTTAATTTGACCTAGTATGGTGAATCATCATGACTCATAGTTCAAAAATCTTCTCAAGCAATATATTATGCGGGGGGTACACTACATAGAAAGGTGGTAAGCTGCATTACCCTACATATAGCAAAAAGAAAATCCTAGAAGGCACATTGTAAAATGAATGCAAAAGCATCAACGAAAACCCATATTAAAAACTAATATTGATAAGTATGTTAAAAACCAATATTAAAGAGTAATAATTATGTGAATTTATGTTTTACATAATAGATTAAGTAAAATTATGCCAAAAGACATGTTTATCTTGGAATAGGATTTCTATAATTCTAATTTAATTAGTACTCATTACTATGTAGATGGTGAGGATTTAACCTCCACATTATTCTTTTTGTTCTTTTAATTAAATTGTTTAACTTAAAAAAATATCATATCAACAAGTGTCATATGCACTCACTTATGATTTTTTGGACATATGGTATTAATAAGGTATGGTTTTGTAACAAAATTATATTTACATGTTAATGAATTTCCATGGTAAAGTGGGGGTAAATTTCAATTATTAGGAACCTTATTCTATATTTTAGAAAGAAAGGAAAAAATAAATGTAACTATGTTCTGAGAAATATGTGTGTATTTTTTTTCATTAAAAAATTATTATCAATTAATGTATTTTTTTCCAAATATTTTATTTCTAAATTATATAAACTATTATTTTTTCCATATTGCTAAGTACAAAATATATTTAAATGTAGAAGTTTTAATTAAAATAAAATACTTACTTGAAAAATTTAACTTTTCAAAAAATGACCATAAGCAAAAAAAAAAAAAAAAGAAAAAACACATTAAGATTATTTATCCTCTAAAAATGTGAAGAATACTATACTAGTGTAAAAAATCTAAGTTAAAAACCAATATTGATAAGTACCTTAAAAATGATGTTAATGAGAATAGTTGAGTCAATTTATGTTTTAAAAAATAGATTAATTATAATTATCTCAATGGATATGTTTATTTTGGAATGGGGTTTTTAGTATTGTAATTTAATTATGAGTAATTATGAAGTGGATAATATTTTAAAATATTCATATTAGCCTACAGAAATGAAGAGATTTTTCTATGTTCTTTTAATTAAATTACTTAACTAAAAAACATCATATCAACAAATGTCATATAAAGTGAGTTATGATTTTTGGGCATATAGTATTAAAAAGCCATAATATTGTAACAAAATCTATATACATATTGAGAACTCCTATGGTAAAATTAAAATAAATCTTCATAAATCAAGGAATTTTAGTTCATATTTTTAAATATGATATATTAAATATAAATGACATTTTTAATATTATATGAATAATAATATTGATTTTAAATACATTATAATTTAAATGATTTTTGTTTTTTCTTGAATTATGTAAAATTTATAACAATCAAAGTATATTCTAATAGGTTCATAAACATTTACTAATTGTCTTAATTTATATAAACTAACTTAATTAAAAAACTATAAACTATTCAATGAAATGCCCCATAAAAATCTAAAACTATATTTACTTTACATAATTATATTCATAGTGAGTTTCATAGTGAGGATGGTGTTCATGCTCAAGCGCTTTTGACATCTCACAGGTTCTAATACCAAAGGATACAATTATTTATCATCATAATGTGGTAGGAACTCCAAGACATTTTTGTTATATTTGCTAGGACATTTTAGTGGCGAGCAAAAAAAATAGCATATATTTGCCCTAGATTAAGGAACTAATGAGATAGAGTTTGTAAATAAGGTAGCTAAATTATTTTTTTCCTCAAGTTAAAATTTAAAGATATTAATTATAATATTTAGTGGTAGTTTATTTAATTTTGGTTTAACAATTAATTATGTTAAAGTTTTTGATAGCTTACTAATTATAATATTTAATGATAGTTTATTTAATAATGATTTTGAGAAGAGTTTTATGAGGAAATCACATTATAATTCATTTGTTTTTAGCTAAAAAAGTAATTATTGTTTTCTTTTTTGTTTGATAATCAATAATTTGTAAGTTTTAGACTACCCATTAATTATGGTATATAATGATAGTTATATGTAAATTTTTTTGAAAAATTATTTACTTAATTGAAAGGAATTTGAGATAAGTGATACCGAGATGTTGTTAAGTTTTTTTAGTAAAATTAATTGAAAATTCCTAGGTAATTTAGATAAGAACTTTGGTGATAGACCTTAATGTTTAGTGCTTTTGACGAATTTGAAGATTCCTTAGATACTAAAAGTAAGTATCACATGGAATTTGGTGACTACCTAGTGGTTATGCCTCTTAATTTTAGTTCTAAATATGTTATATAAGAATGAATTAATAACTTTAAATTTTTTTAGTTTTTAGATGATATTAATAGATTAGTTTAAATATACTTTTTTTGCATTTTGTAAGATAATTATTACTCAAATCTAATTGTGGAATGTAATATTTTAATTTTCAAATTATAAATTTTAATATCTAAATAAGTTCAAATTTCTAAAAGGAATTAAAATCTAATTTTTCCCTTCTAATTAAATTTTACCCTTTTTCAATATATATATATAAAAACTAACTATTTTAAGAAATATATTTTCATCAAACACTTTTAATCACCTCACCTATTTTGGATTATGATGAGTGAATTTTAAATGAAATTATTTGTAACTAGATTTTTTTCAAGTTTCTAATACACCTCAAAATGTGTAATTAATTTTGAAAATCACTTTCAAATTAATCCATAGGTAACTTTTATATAAAATTATATATATGAAATTTAATGTATAAAGAGATTAAAAACATGTTTAGCTTCTAAATGAGAGTCTGTTGGGCATCAGTAATGATAAGAGGGAGTGGATTCAAACCTAAAGTGACACTTATTAATCGAATCTCAATCTTTGAAATCTTATAACCTGCAACCGCAAACTGTAGAATAATAATAAAATAGATCTACTAAACTAATTCTCCCATGCAAAAAAATATTATGCTTTTTAGTTATAAATCATGTTTTATTTCATTATTTATTTATAAAAATAAGTATTATTTATCCATAAATATAAAAATAAATAAATTTTATCACAGGTGACTGCATGAAGTTTGTGGACAAGATAATTCTGTTTGAAAAGAAAGTACATGAATTTCCTCAAATTAAGGTTCTTATTGGGCGAACTTAAATTTATTTTACTGATTTCACCGTCAGGAGAATACAGTGGTAGTGGTAGTGTTGGGGAGGATTCGGACGAGATTAAATTTATCCTTGGTATTCATTAAAGATTAAGTAAATTACAATAATCTTATTAATCAAATAATATATCCAATTAAATAAAATTCGTGATAAAATCAAAATTATCTATTATTATAATATCTGTAAGCATTCGATTTTTTCTATCACTGAATAATTTTATAATTTTAGAAGATCGGGCCACTATCCAGTCTGTACTATGCTGTTCATATTCGATGCGTGATGCCCGCTAAGTATTATTAAAGCCCAGCCGTTTACGTGGTAGCTAAAACATAATTTACATTAT